>JAKLMK010000025.1:0-277970 GCA_022813445.1 Neophaeococcomyces aloes | reverse complement strand
GTCGATCTGACATGCGTGTTAGCGCACATAATCACTGTACTATAGCTGTGTGATCACAAACAGGCGCGTAGAAAGTGAAGACCCCTTTCACCTTATGTTTGAGACCTTCCCTGATAGAGGTAGCTAAGGCTAGATTTCCTCCTGCAGATGAACCACTGATCGTGAATGTATTCGGGTCAGCCTGGAATCGTTCTTTAGCATTCTGCAATAACCACGAGACTATATCGTCGATATCGTCGATGGCGGCAGGAAATGGATGTCTTGGTGCGAATCGATATGTCGTTGATACTACAACTGCTCCCGTTCGATCTGCGATTTCTTTGCAGAACCGGTGGTCTGCCTCTGGTTGACCAGCAATGAATCCTCCTCCATGGATATCCAAATGGAGTGGTCGTAGTTTGGGATGGCCAACTTCTACTTTGGGTGTGGGATAGTAGATCAGAGATCGGATGTACTGGTTGTTGTGAACTGGAATGTAGACAACGGACGAGCAACGGGAGATGGCTGCAGGGATGGTATTGATGACATAGGATAGTATCGCGACAGGCTGGAGCAAGAGTAGGCGCCATCGGTAGTGAAAGGGAACGTTTCGAACTGTGAATGCATCAACGAGAGGATGAAACCATCGCCGGATAGTAGTGGACGTAACGTTAATCAATGATACCATGATTGATATTCGGCGGCAGGCTTGAGAGCCTCAACGTAGAGTTTGACATCTCTCTAATAATTTCTTATACCATTCCATTGCTTCCACTGAAGCGGCGTATCGAATACGTCCTTAGATCACACGTGACTGACTGCATGTTCTGTCCATGGTTCAGCTTCTAGCGTTTATGCATTGGCTCGCCTTGGTTGTTCTTTTTGGTGTGGTAAGTATCGTGCATATGCTTGTCGCGAGCGATCATGTGGCTTCGCGTGTGACTCGTCCTCCGATTTTCAGTAATCACCTTGCTCCATTTCCCAGAGTCTGCTGTCGATGGTTAGATGCATGCAGCTGGATGTGCTTCGAGGCATGTACGAGGGTAGGTACGTTCAACTAGACTTGACGTTCAAGCTATGAGTGTAATTAGGCAGACCACCTAGGCGCGCATTCAGCAGCGTATATCGGGACAGCGGCGGATTTAGGACCTATGCCTAAACCCATCAACAATTTGCACATAAGCAAGTTCCGCTGGGAATCTGTCAAGGCGGCTACATCCCTTTGGCAGAGCAGATATTGTGTTGCGAGGATCTTCATGTCAACCGTGTAACAGATCTGCCTCCTTGAAACCAGTTTGCATCACAATCAGTCATAGCACCTTAATCACCCCGCAGACCTGGACGTGCGTTAAATGGCTCGAAGTTTGTCCAATTCAACCTGACGGGAGCAACATCAGTGCGTGACAATCGTAACAGACATCAGTGTTACCTCAGGAATGCCATTCTCAGTCTTGATTATCCACACGCCCAACTTGAGCTAGGTTCAAATCAGCCTTGCAGATAATTGTAATACCGGCGAAAAAACTTACTTTAACATCGTATGTGCCAGGGGCATAGTTTTGAGTCATGTATGACTTTAGCTTATTCGCATCCAGATATGTGTCCTTTTCTCTCTGAGTCACAGATAAGGAGCTCGAGCTGGATGAGGTTGTCGTGCTTGTTGAGCGACGTGATAGATCCATGACTTGAGATCGAGGGACTAGATGATGCTGCGGATGGGTGGTTGCGGTTTCTATTTGGTCAGTGAACTGCTAATAAGAAAGCTCGACTGGCGATTGAGGGATATGTATTTATAGAGGCGAGCAGGACAAGCCCTTCAAGGCAGGCATGAGGCTAACTCGCACTACTTTCGGAAACGCCAGACGACAGCTTCATTGGTCGCTTCATTTACGCATCTCATCAGATTGCGGTGGTGGTTGTGTTGTACCATGCACGCTGGCGTCCAGTGGAGTATGCCTAACGAGCACGCGGACATTGCTGGCTGGTCGAGTCTTAGAGAGCAGATTGGTAATCTTCAATACCAAACTCTACAAGGTTGCGGCCTCATTAATAACGTACTGATAGAAAAAAGTCAACACACTGTCTTCAATGGACTCTTAAGGAAAGATCGTCTATGAAGCTAATTATGAAGCACCACGCCCATACTCGAACAACAAGGCCGACCGTATACCGCATGAGTGAATGCATGCGCTCAGTAGGATTCAACAGGAAAAACATAAAGCGCCAAGCCCAGTTGGATCATACTCGTCGTTACTGATAAGTTGAGTGAAATTTGAATTTTGCGTCCTGATTCATATTCTTCGATTGTGTTGTTTCATTGATACCACCATTATCGTCGCAAACGTATTATGTCTTCCTATGCAGAAGTTAGCGCAAGACCAATCGTCTTTTCATGAACTGCAGATCGAGCGTCAAGACCGACCAGAGTTAACAGTTGTGCTGCTTGTATGATATATTTGTCTAGCTTCCGCACCACATTGAAGGGTTGGTCAGGATTAATTGCAGCCACCAATTCTTTGAGCCTCTGCTCGTCAATAAATTGGCTAGGTATTCTTTGCTGCATTGTCCTGGTGCGCATCCTTCAAGGGCGTATAAGCTCAGCAAGCTTATGATGTGATATACGAACTTCTGTATGTGGTGTTGTCGTTTCCTTGATGACGAAAGAAAAGCTGATGCCAGAGGCGAGCAGCTGGGACATAAGTAGAGAGGGGGCTGTGCACTGCAGGTATGCTCGGTAACGCTTATGCAAGCCCCCGTCACCGGATTTGGACACAAAGCAATGGCCACCAGTCATCGACCCATGATGCGGGGCGCATGGTTCCGACCTATGAGTACTGTAAGTCAATGAACCAACGATTGCAAGATAACACTCTCGAGCACCACAGGCTCTCTGCAAGGCAGTGAGAAGCGTCCGGATAACCTACTCATTCAACGCACGTTCTTCGAATGGTAGCTTGGAAAGGTGTGCGAAATGGCCACACGAGATCGCCACGAAAGCGAAATGGATCAGCCTGCAGGTTTCGGAAACAGGGATCAAGCGCCTATGCAACTTGCAACGTTTCGTGCTCTGGGCGGTTGCGAAAATGCCTAGGCATCAAAATGCTCCTTTATGTTTGCCTTAGGCTGAATCTGCTTGGGCTTGGGCTCGGGCGCAGAGTGGGTCTCCCTTGTCTCTGGACTTTCAGCTTCACAGGAATGACAATTTTGAAATCTATCCTAGGGCGTTTAGTCGAACGAAGGCATAAGTCAAAACTGCCGATTGTGTGAGGCTGAAAGTCCACGGATCACTGGGACCCATCCTCAGGCCATGAATTTACCTACTGTAGGTAGATAACTGCTGAGAACAGCGCCAATTCATATGGCCCCCACACGGTCACTGTGAATCAGCTTCACGGTTGGCAGTCTTTTCATTCGACATAACCTGCAATACATCTCTCCGGACTTCGATTTCATGCCTCGACATCATTATCGAGTTGCAAAATTAAAGGTGAGCTTTGCAAGCGGCGAGCGCGTGCGGGGCCAGGATCAGTATTCCACAGAAGTGGCATGAGATCTGGCAAGTTCAATCGACCATGGGGTCGAGATTGACCTTAATGTATATCAATCTTGCCGACCGTGGAGAAAAATAAGCTTGCAGCCCAACCAATCACAACCAGAGTCTGTGTTTTTTGCGGCCGGGTGCTGGGCGTACAGTAGCGTGTCATGCGTGAAACTGGATCATCACTCATTTGTGTCAAATTGTGTTCTCGATGATACGATACATCACAGACGCTCGAATGTTAGTCCTGCTACGACAATAGGTGACTCACAACGCTCAGGAATTAGTTGGCTCTGATATGACATGATACCGGACAACCTCGACTAACAGAGTCAGTCAGTGTGCCAGCCAAAATACATCTAGCTGACAAAGTGATCATATTCAGGTTTCACTCAAACGTGGCTAGCTGTCCACATCCGCCATAAAGCCAACAATCTTGTTACGGAAGTTTCTAGTGGGTTCTTGTGACTGGACATATTTCATGAGCTCAGCAAAGCAGAGTCAAGGTGTCGCCTTATCACAACCCAGGACATACCTCCAGACCCGACTCATCAGATCGTTGTCGACTGATGCCGATGGATCCTTCTTCGAGGTTTCGATTTGTTATGAACGTACAGAACTATCGGCGGGACCGGAGACGAATTCTGGCTCGTGCCTTACAAATACCGTACGTGAATCTGCTGTACAGCGACACATTTGCACCGTCAACCAACTTCGTCAAGTCATCAATGTACGTCGGCCAAGTTGCTGCGAGATCGCTAGCTGAGTCATGCATAGCTGAACCTGAGGGTGACTTATCTCATGTACGTGGTTCTAAGAGGCGATGATTGCATCAATATTTACTAAGCCTCGTAGCACCATCCGGCAGTCCAACTCATTGAGCAAGCTGAGCATCAACCGCGATCTTCTTTGCTCGCTGATCGAGCATTGTGGACTATCATTCAAATTATGTGATTTCATAGCATTTTTTGGGCCACGACATGGTGAAACACCGTTGAGTCCCCCGGTGACCTGGACTGAGCTCAACGTGCTCGATGGTGAAGTCAGACTTTCTTGTAATCAACTGCTCGCAAAAGACTGGCAAGCTCGCTGACCCTCTTAGTGTGCATATATGCGCTTCGCCTGCCAGAGGACCATGGACGTGCCGAATCGAATCCATTCACCCTTCGACAGTTTTTGGTGTATTATCAACGGTCGGCTGATTCACCTGCCGCTTTCCTGATTTCTACAGGCACTGCATTATCTGCTCAACGATGCTTGTCTGTCTATGGCGAGACTCAAGGTTCGATACACCAGCAATTCCGTCGCATTCACTTGGAGCTTCTGGAAACTGCAGTTTCTGCTTGGCGTCCTTACATCTCGCACCTGAGCGAGCGAATTGATGAACAGGTATGCCGTCCACGACACATGGATTCTCGAGCTAACGCCGCTAGTCTGATCTTGCCATTACTGCTGACCTTGATGAAGACAGTGTTGAGCACGCGACATTAGAAACGAGGCAGTTTTTGAAGCAATTGGAGGACATGCTAGCAGAAGCCACGTTGAACATATCCCATACTGTGAAGACAGCCAAAGCACTCCAACGTCATTGCCAAAATATGTCACGTACCTCGTTTCAAAACGGGTCTTCCAATACAAGTTGCCATCATGAGTCAGTGCAATGTGCAGAAGCATTCGATCATATCGTCAATTCTCTCGATAGTTACCTGGAACAATCAGAAACGCTCAAACATAAAGTGAAGAGTACTTCACAACTGGTGAGCATTGCCTGAATGATGAACTACCATCTCTAACATGGCACAGGTGTCGAACATACTGGAACTGAACAATAGTAACACACTGAAGCTTTTAGCTCTCAAGGCTGCAGATGAAGGCGTTACCATGCAAGAACTGACGAAGAAGGCTACACAAGATGCTGCAGCCGTTAAAATATTGACTGTCTTGACACTCATCTACTTGCCATCTACTGTTGTTATGGTAAGTCGATTCAAGGACACGAAGTCGGTCACAGTCACTCACTATCCAGTCAGAATTTCTTTTCAACGTCGTTCGTGAATACAGAAATCACAACCTCTGGCCAGCCGACCTTGACAGTCGCCAGCAATTGGTGGATTGCGATTGCTGCAACTGTACCCCTCACAATAATTACACTATACGTTTGGTGGTTGTATGTACAAAGGGAACTGCGTGGGGAATGGCCTGTTACATGGAAAAAGTGCACACAAATGGCCAGCGAGCTGAAGCTGCGTTTCGTGCGGGCAAGGCAGGCGAAATCATCTGCAATAGAACAAGCTCCATGGGACACATCGTTGCTAGAAGCACGTGTAAGGCATGATGAAGCGCAGAGTTTTCACGGTTGATTTCTTGCATGATTCTCTTGCAGAAGCAAGGGCTACAACACGCATGGAAAAAGAGAGACAGACCACGATCATTGAGGGTGGTCAATGACGGAGCGACTGAGTCAGTTCAGCGTCAACTAGCCGTTCCTGGTTTCTAGTGTGGGCTGGCTGGTGGTATGTCACCATGAAATCACAAAGAACATGACAAGACGTACATCTCGATACAGGCAAGGCACTCTTGACCATCATGCATGCTTCCAAGCACTTCTGCCAGCACAGCGGGGAGCCCTGAAGTACTGTTCTCCGCCACAAGCATCACACACCACGTTCGTGTTCAACCCACTTCGTCTCGAACGGACCGCTTTCTGGCCGCATTAGTGCGCCAACAACAAATCTAATTTGTTGGATGCGACTTCGGTGTGATAAGCTCGCTTAACTCATGCATAAGGGGATTGTGGCTGCATGGCTGAAATTCGAGGGTCCACAATCTCTTACACAGCCAGCCTCTCGTTCAGCCTGACATTTATATTGTGCCTCTGATGACATTAAGTATGTTGCCTCATGCCGCGAAGAACGAACAAATTATGTGTCGTCTATCCTTTGGCAGAGGTCGTTCGTGATTGTTATCCAGAACTAAGTAAACTTTGACTATGGCTCCTAAGGATCGTGGTGGACGATTGAAAGCCTTGATTACACAAATTCGTAAAGGTAAGAGCTATCCTCATTCCGCCTTCCAACGCAAGAGAGTCGAATTCCATGATTAACACCAGTATTGGCCCACAGGAAAGTCACCTGGTCGGTCAGCACCTGTTTCTCAAAGCTCAAGCATAACCCGGTTGATTCCAGATAATGGCACCGTCAAGGAGACAGCTCAAGAAGCCCCAGTCGCCGACGTGTCGCTACCTGTTGCTGCTGTTGATGTTAACCCCAGCAGACAACCAAAGAATGAAATGACTTTGATGGCTCCATTGCATGGCATTGCCATTGATGTTGAGAACAACAGCCGAGAACATGTCTCTTCGGGCATGGTATCGAGTCTGACAGATGCGGCTACTCTATCTCGCCATACCAGGAATCCATCGCTGCAGGTAGAGCAACCTTCCGATGGTGACCGACAACTGGAGACAAATATCACCCGGCAGACGTCGAACCCAGCCTATCTTGGCCCGGGTAGTCCGCGACCACGTGGCAGTAGTGTGAATAGTACACGCTCATCTATCACCAAAAAGCCACCATCTCAGATCATAGAGGAGCCACATCTCACCGACATGTTACCTGAACCAAGTGATGTCTCCTACACACTCGAAATAGCCTACAACAATCAACCAATTGGGAAAGAAAAAGTCCTGTCATTCGCTTGGCAAGACTCGGCCTTTTATGATGACTTGGATGCTAAGATCGTGGAGCACCAAAGAGCAAGACAAAGGAAAGCTGAACCTGGTCATACCGTGCGCATATACTACAGCTCATTCAGAATTGTGGGTCAAGACCATGAATACTCTGAGAAGATCAGCGCAATGACGGAATTGAAGAATATCACGATTCGAAATATTTGTGGTTTCATATACGCCCACCCTCAACAGCGTTTCCACCTCGAGTACTACATCAACTTCTCTTCCGTACGAACGGAAAAGTACAGTCCCAAGGAACGTTATGTGGAGATGGTGGGAAGAGAGGTCCAGAGACTGATGTCCATCAATTCAAATTATAGCAACCAGAAATTCGTTCCAAAAATCGATCGCGATCAATTCAAATCGGAGGAAATCATACGTGGCATACTATCTGAGAATTCCAGCTTGGACCTGCCCTCTGCCAGCGACTTAGCTACTCTGATTATCAAAGGTGGAGCGAGGGGGATTTTTCTGGCTTGTGTCACAAGCTACCAACGAGACCCGATAGACGTCTTTAAGCAGTTGTTCCCAGCGTACACCGACGACGCACTTCCCCCGATGTTACCAAATCCGACCAGTCTGAGCTTGGAAGATTACCATAGTTTGGTAATGCATATCCATGCTTTCTTCGCAGAAACAATCGACGGAGGTGGCAGGCACATGGAGCTCAAAGATCACGAGATCATGCCTATCTTACATGTCCGCGACGAAACAGCAAACACAAGGTCCACGGTCCTCGGAGCTGGAGCGGCAGGAATGGTATGGAAGGTTCGAGTTGAATCGGGGCATCACACCTTGCCTGGGGTATGCATAACACCAAAATTGGTTAACCCTGTGACTAACTATCTCTAGCACCATAAATCCCTGTTTGCGCTCAAGACAATTAATCAGCAGAATAAGCACCTGTTCGATCGGGAACAAGCCATGCTCTCTCGTTTACGAAAACAACGACATCCTCATATTGTCAGACATATCATGAGTTGGTGCCAACAAGGCACGTACCATATCCTGTACCCATTAGCGACAGGTAATCTACGTACCTACATGCGTGACACTCCTTCTCCAGACTTGTGTTGGCCCAGTGTAAGATGGTTCTTACGCCAGATATGCGGCCTAGTAAGCGCAATCTACCATGTTCACGACCAGCAAGAGCTAGATGAAAAGCTAGATAGATACACTTCCTCGACTCCACCGTCTAGCATCGATCCACGGACACGAAAACGGCTATCAGCCGACTCAATAACGAAACCAACAAGCAAGCGAAGTGGTTATCATCACGATCTCAAACCGGAAAACATACTCATATTCGAGCGACAGGAAGGCATCAACCCTGTGTTCAAGATTCATGATTTCGGAGCAGGTAAATTCACCGACTACAAAGAAGAAGAAGAAAGTAAAGCGAGTCACATAGCTTCGAATCTGGGGGGTACAGCATCGTATTTTGGACCAGAATGGGACCAAGACAAAACGAGACCCTTTGATATATGGGCCATGGCATGTATCTTGACCGAGCTAGTCATTTGGTTTTTTCAGGGTGTTAAGCTGGAGGAATTTCACAACGAACGAGTTAAGCGATCCGTCAGCAACCCGGCATTTGCATACGATTATTACTGGCAAGAAGAGGGACAATCACGACGTCTGAAGCCATCGGTAATCAAATACCTCAACGGGATAGATGATTTTATCAAACGAGACCACAATTCCCTGAAATCTCTCGACACTGTGCTGAAGGATCTTCCCGCAACTATCAGATCCTGTTTCGCAATAGAGCCATCGAAAAGACCAAACGCGAAGAAGTTGTACGAAGATCTGCAACGAATGAACGACAGAGCGGACATTGCTGGTGAAGAAACTGAAATCTCGATCCACACCCCGAGCACCGGGAGTCGCCATTCCCAGGACGACGGCGCGACACGATTCCACAATGAGGTTACGGCGCCCTCCACATGACGCGAGTCACAAAGGCGGATGTCGTCGACGCATGTGTAACCACTCTCGAACTTTTCCTACTTTTCATCCTAAGGTTTTGACTTTTTCACATTTGATATTTGTATGCAACGACAGCAATAACTATTGGTTATTGAGGGATGTTAGCGATGGCGTTCAGGTATGATCAACCAAAAGCGATGATTCAATTAAAAGCATGGAACGGCGACTCAGGAGTTAATTTGCAGCTATTTATACCAATGTACAGGACATGGAGTTGGACGGTGGAGTTCGTTTTTGGTGTTCTCTCGGACATTCAGGGTCAAGCAAGGTGGTCAGTAATACTACTTCAAGCGTTGGCGTTCTGGAACGAGATATTGGATAAAAGTACATATCAACCAAAGTGGACATAGTTGAGTACATACTTAACCATCTGACTCTTGAATCGTCTTCGCACGCTATTATCGTATTCTCGTCGATCGTGCTCAGAGCAACCACTGACGACCTTGACGTCTGTCATCAGAAGTTCTATGGGCCAAGGCCGATATCAAGGGGGCACAAGCCAAATCGCGGCTTATCCCTACAGGTCCATCCTTTCCGTTGAACGAAGAAATCCACATACTATATTCGCGCTCTCGACCCATGTTGCTACTATACAAGTAGACTATCTAGCTTTTCTATTAGCGGCTATGATGATGGAATGGAATGATATTGGAGTTGGTAGGTAGATTCGTCTATACCAACGCTGTGTTATAAGGCAGGTTGAGTGACGATGCGGACAAAAGGATAGTCCTTACGTAGGTACGTGTTACTAGTAGATTCCTGCGATGGAATGTGGCTTCTTTCTCCGTTTCGATAGCAGGTATAGCTTTAGTGGGAAATTGTTGATATCTGATCTACGACAACCAGTCTCGAGCCTCGCACCGGCAAGCCTGGCACATGACTAGGCATGACGCCCTCGACGGACTGACTGTATTATGCTTGAGACTGTGTCATGACTGATTTTGATTGACTGACCGGGGCAGATTGGCTATAGAACAGGGTCGACAACCTAGTTGAATGAGATACTTTGCTTGGTAGAACAGTGGCTGGCCATATGGTCTGTTTGTTCTCATTGCATGCTCAAAAACACGTTCGAACACATATATTAATCGTGTCTCACTGCGTGAACATCAAGCAGACTTCACTCACGATCCGTCCTTAGCATAAGATCTTCAAAACGCGTCATTGTCCCCCAACCCAAGCATCCGACTCTGGAACCTCTTCCCAATCTCCATCCACCTAACCTGGATCCCGGCCGCAAGCACAGTCCAAGGCATTCCTCTCCTTTCATTGTCCCCGGCCTCGCTCGACGGCGGCGGCGGTACATCGTTTCTATCTTCTAGACCGGCGACCCATCTGACTAGTTCCGCGACTTGAGTGCCAAATTCTGCGCCTATAAGTCGTTCCATTGCTGCAACGCCGATTTCGACTGTTAGGTCTATGAGCGCGAGCAGGAGGGCGAGGAGAGCGGGAAGAACGATGCCGTCATGGGCTAGGGTGGAGCGAGAGAGGTGGGTCAACAGCAGTAGAGTTTCGTGTGTGATGCTGAAGTATATGGTTGGTGTTGACAGGCCGGTTGGGCCCAGGGTGTGGAGGAGGAGTGTGAGAGTTTGGAGGTGGAGTGACAGAACTGCTGGGTGGAGAATGAGAGATGCCGAGCCGGATGATGAGGGGTGCAGCGGGATATATGCTAGGATCGATGACAACGGAGAGGCAAGTGGGAGGTAGATACTATTTGTGAGGATCTCGTGTATGCCCTTTGGAATTCGTCGTGTTCGGTTAGAAGTATCGGTCTGTTTAGATCTATTTAGGCGGGAGGTAGTACGAGTTGTCTTGGTGACTTGGAGAATCGCAGGACCTGCTTGAGACTCTGCAGCTGCTAGGGCTAGAGGACGAATAGTATCACTGGTGGCAGCGGTTGTTAGTCTAGATATTGGATTCGATGTTGAGGCAATCCGCTTCTGCTTTTCGCTATTCGGTGCGGAGAGAGGGTTCGCCAGAAGATGTGGAGGAAGTCGTTGTGAAGGAAAATCTGGAATCTGTGGCGGTGTGACTGTGCCGTCGGAGAAGCCTGCCACCTCCCTAGCTCCTAGTCCGATCGCTGTTAATAATGTGCTGCGTTGCACGATTGAGAAATCGCCATTAAAGTAAGTGCTTGTTAGGTATTTCCCCATATCCTTCGGCTGTGCAACAAAACATGCAATTAGAGCGTCTAGACGTTGCTGCGCTTCTGTAGGCTTAGACATTCCTTGTTGCAGATTCACCAATGCCGATGCTAGGCCATGAATATTGTCGGATAGTTCTGTGCCAAAACCAGTTTTCCGACGAATTAAGCTTGACGCGGTCCTCAGAGCGAGATGAACAACATCGAGCTTCTCAGACGGGAGTTGCAGCTGTTTGATGAGGTCAATGATATAGACTGGCGCTTTTGGCTTGGCACGGTTAATTAAGGTAGGGTCTTCGTCGGAGTCGTCTGGATCATCGTTGGGCTTTTGATAAGGGACGAGATCGTCTTCATCGGATGAGGATGCAGGGATTTCTTCAATTGAAATGATTCTGGATGTGGAAGGAGGTTTCGTATGGCTGGGCTGTTTCGGTGCAGCAATTTTGCGTTTCTTCGAGGGTTTGATCTGCTGGTCGGTAGGTATGATAGCTCGGAGATCCTCCAATGTGCCGACGTGATCTTCGGTTCTTGTCAAGACAAGCATAACTTTAACCTCTTCCGTCTCCATTTCTTCGACCTTGAAATCCATAACTTTACCCGGTTCATCAACGCACTGAGATATGCCAACACCGACAATCATTCCTAACAGCCTCGTACGAGGAATTGAGGAAGCTAATCGGTTCGAGACAGCATTCATGACGAGTGAAGGAATAGGCATCTGCTTGAGGATGGATGGATTTTGGCGGTGGAGGTATCCAGCAACAAGGAGTATGGTTTGGGCCAGATCTGGTACCAAATGTGAGCACTTGGTTCGAGTCACCAGAGCTGTGCATTACTTACGCTCTTGATAAGCTGTCGATGTGTGTTGTATTTGCAGCTTATCGGAGAAGGCAGTAAGTGCCTTTTCGAGGATGCGTTGAAGGTTATCTGATTTATTAGCAAGCAGGTTATATGATGCAATGGAACTCACCATTCGATTGGGCTAGTAGCACAATCAGTGCACGCCGCATTCCCATACCCCTAGCTGTTTGGCTTCCGCTCGGGGTGGAGACCCACTCAATGGCACAGTCGGTAAGGTAGTCATTGTTAGATGTCAATCCATGAACGAGACCAGCTGCACCTGCAATTGCTTTAGATGTACTTACGTCGCTGGGACTTGCAGAAATCTCTTTGAGATACACGCGGGACAAATCCTCGAGAATGCACTCGAAAATGGCTTTCTGGTCATGAGAAGACAAGCCTTTGATTAGTTGATGGAGGGGTGTCCAAAGGGCATGTTGGCCGAGGAGTAGCGAAGAGTAGATAAAAGTGACGAACACATCTGACACACATTAGCATTTATTCGGTTTTGCTCGTAGTGCTGTGTACATACCCTTATAGCCCAAACTCAATCCGCTTTTGAAGAGTTGTCTCAGATTTATCCAAGCCAGCATATCAGTCGGAGGGATTTCCGATGCAGCTGCCACAATGTTACTTGCTAGCCATTTGGTATACAGAACGCCATTGCTAAGCCAATCGGCACCTCGACTAGTCGACGTTGGTAATGATGCCGTTATCGATAGCACCCTGCTACCGGCAAGCAGAGACAGTATGCTTTGCCAGAACAGACGACGTTGTACGTCTTTCGCATACAAAGCAGTTGCATCCTTGAGAAGATTCACCACCACTCCCGAACCCTTCAAGAGCGTGGAAAGAAAATGTAGGCATGTGTCAATCATTTCTCCGTTGCTTTGTGGCTGTTTAGATAGCGTTTGAAGATGGCGGAGTAGTGCTTCAACACCAGCTACACAGAACACAGATTCGAGCAAGATCTTTTTCATGCGCAAGTCTGTGTTTGAGAGCTGCTGGTTAGTCAAGCTTGGCCACAAATCTGGTATGGTAACTGTTGTCAAAACTTGGAGAAGAAGGGCTGCCTTTGGACTTGTGATCTTGATGTTGAAATCGTGTTGTCCATCAATGCCGTACTGAATGTATGCCAAGACTGCCTCAATATCATCAAGATTTGGCTGGCTTTTTAGAATCTCTCGCGCATCATCAGCCAGGGAGACAGATGAGGACTCTCGAAGGTAGCTCTGCTGCATGAAAGCCGTCGAATCATGTCGCTGATGCGACCTAGGTTTGTCATTGGTTTCTGGCTGGTTAGGAACATTGTCAACCTTCACTGTTGGTTTTGTCGACGTGGCTGTCAATAGCGGAACGGGCTCGGATGTCGAAGTCAGTTCGATGAAAGGCAGTTTCGTACTTTTGGTGCTATTCGGTCCGCTGCGGGTATCGTTCAGAGTGAGTGATTCGAATTTCTCGATATTGCTTCGCACCTTTTTGCTTGACTTAACAACAGTAAGAAACTCCGCCATTTTGAAAGAGCTTCGTGAGTGAAGTGCTATGTGTCAGCAGCAGGGCTGAACCCAGACAAGTCACGTTCAGCTCAAGTGGGACAGGTTTAAGGACTTTATCAGATCTCTGATGACAGATCGGCACAGTCGTCGCAGGGTGTACAAGGGGTGAGAACACTCGTGGGGAACTTTTGCATAAGTTCCAGACTGGCGATGGCGAGTGAAGGTAGACTTGCACGTGTTCTCGTGACATACCTCAATTCACCATACTGCTACTGCATAGCAAACGAAGCTGATAATGTGCGTGAATCAGTGAGTGAAACAAAAGGTCATCAACCAGTTGCATCTTGTCTCCCAGCTTTGCTCACTTCACACATGCAGACGAGATCTGGACTGTGTAGTCTTACGGAACTTCCTCTCCAGTCATACATTGAAGTGCGTCCGATCTTGCAGAGGGATAACATCTGTAAATCCGCTGCTGGACCATGCTATGCACTATGTGAGTCTGCGAAACACCGAATATCTTGGCGACGTGGATGGATGGTAATCTCAAACGTATGGTGTGGCACTCGGCTATAGCAAAAAGACTATCACAGAAGTGTTTCCCCCCAAACCTGGTCATTCATTTCCATTCACATCGAATTGTTCTTTGATATCTATCGTAGTTTCAGATAGCCACAAATGGGCATTGGCTAGAATGGCGCCGGTACACTGAAGTTGACATAAAGTGCCTATGCCTCTTGTAGGTTGCTAGCTCGTTGCCCGTGACATTTTGAACGAGTGTTTGGGCAGCAGGATGGTGCGCATGATCTGCTATACTTCAAGGATTATGAATAACTTGAATTTACAGAGTGCCGGTGGGCGACGCCGTCATCGCTAAGAATCGAATTACTAAAGTCCCAGCCAGACTGGGTATATATATATATAACGTGCAACACAATCACGCTAAGCCGCTCAAGCATTCCTTGCATCCCGCAAACTCCCCAAGGTCAGCACTATAAACACAGTGACATTGCTTTCATCCTTCAATGGCGTCCAATGTACTAAAAATTGCTCAAATCCCATTGTCCTTCTAGTGCACATGTTTAGAGGCAAAGTGATGGCTTGCCCAGCCTTGGCAGCTGCCTTGACCTGTGACTTGTGATCTTTCGATAAACTGTTCTGTGAATGCTGTCCCAAAAACTTGAAAATATCATGACCAGCAGCTTCGGCACGGCGAGTGGGCTTCTTAGCCGGATACAGTAGTTCAATAATGCCTGGGCTATGGAACGAGATGAGCATTGTTTGCGCATTTATGATAATATACCTCGAATAGGCGGAATAAAACGCATTTTTCTGATCCTTGAGTGACATCGTGTTCAGGTCGTCGAGAAGTTCGTTCTCCATGCCCAGCGACCAAGTATTGCTGGGCTTGGGTTTGCGAAGAGTATTGAAGAAACTCGAGCGCTCTTTGATAGGTGTGGGTGGAGGTGATACAACAGTTTCTTCCTCTTTGTGTTCACCATCGTAGGAGAGAATGCGAAGGATATCTGAGGTGTTGTGCACCGTTGTTGATACATTGATCTGACCTCCAATGAAGAAGGCTAGCCTCCCATTCGCATCATAAAGTGGTGCCGTGTATAACAAGTTCCAAAATGGTTCACCGTCCTTTCGTGCATTCAACAACAACTCAACATTCTCCGCAGGAGTCGTAAGCGAGCTCTTGATTCGAGCCACCGACTCACGATCTGTATGCCTTTGTTGGAGAAACCTGCAATTTCTTGGTATGATCTCTTTTCTGTCATATCCTGTCACCTTCACGAATCCATCTGTAGCATAAACGATTGGATTGTCAGCTTTGTTGGGATCCGTCAACACGAAACAATCTCCCAAGCCAGCGTATTTGTTCTTGTTGGTAGCCAAAGCTCTTGTAGCACTAGTGGTCATCTGGTGGCGCACAAAGCGAGGGTACATGTCCATAGCAACTAGCCTCTCTATGTCGTTTTGCGCAGAAAGAAATGCTGTTTCCATACTAGGCATTGTCCTTGCAAGGAGTGTCTTGAGGTTCTTATTGATTTGCACGAGTACATCATCAGGCAAGTTCACCTGCGAGGGCGCATTGACGGAAAGGTAATTTCGATGGATGTCGAACACGATCTTGGTCACTTGGTTGAGTGAGTGTTGATACTGATTAAGCTGCAACAGTTAACAGCGCACCGTCAAACTTTACGGCGCTCCTACATACCTTGTCTAGAAACTCCAAGTTCTCACCACACAACCGTGATCGGGCAAATTGCATAAGCCGATGTGCGGTGGTCGGATTGCGCAACACAATATGGAAGACGTCCTGGCTGAAGAAGTCGGTCACTCTCGACACTGATGCGCCGGTTGTAGCTGTATTCTGGGTGCTGATGGACGGTTCGTATGTCTTCTTTTCAGCCGAAGCAAAGAAGTGGACGTCTGGCCTTCGAGGACTCTCCAGACGAGGACTTTCCAAGCGGGCATCTTCCAAACGAGGACTTTCTAGGTCTCCATTGAGCTTTTCGGTACTCCTACTCTTTATACTCCATTCATGAGGACTTTTCCATCGATCCTGAGAAGACACGGATCGGCTTTGCAGTCGAGTCGGAGGTGCTGCTATCAGACCATCTGTAGAGTAGTTGCGGACAACCCGTCGCGTCCGCAGGATATCTGGGGGTTCCATTGTAGTGCTGGCAAAACTATTGACGATAAGACATAATGAAGAATGCGGAAGCAAGGAAAGACAGCGCTCAACTCTTCAGTCATGATGCTGACAGCTCCTTCCGATATCCCTGTCGCCATGTGTGCCATGTGCTGCATTGCACGAGAGGGGCTGACCGGGATAATGCGACTAACAAACGTTGTGGCAGCAAAGTTATTCTTCGGAAAACATCCCGGCAAAGTATCCATCCCCAAATGTTCACAGAAGCTCTCGAAATGCGCAGGCTGAAAGTGCACTTTCCGGGGTGCGACGACAAATGGGGCGCTTGTTGCAGCAGATGGTGACGCCATCATATGCTTGTTATGCAGGTGCCCTCCTAATCACGAGCCATAACACGCCATCACCGCACCAGGCGTTTGCGAAGGAAGCTAATGAACAGAATCATTCCAACCAGCTCGAAACCATGGCGGAAAAGACCCAATCAGCTGACAATTTGTAAGTCGCGCAGACACTGGATAGAACCGCGGATGCAAGGATATGCGCCCCCTCCAAGACTAGGTACGAGGATCGTGAGCATCAAATTGTACGTGTTGAGAGACAGAAACCCTTCTGGATTTCACGATCAAAGACTCCTTTTCTCTTGGTGGTGCCACAAGCTGGGAGCTTCCAGACGTTAAGTAACTACATGTACAAGTATCAAAACTGGATGCCGAGACCACGGACCTTTCGACGTTTTGAGCATCAGTGGAATGAAGTCAATCACTGTGGTGGCCGGTAAAGTCAGATTGCAACCAATCCCCACATAAAAGCTCGTTGTGTACAGCCAATGACATGCTGCTTGATTGTATGTCAAAGGTTACGGCTGGCCAATGTGAAACTTGTCCAAGTTCCCCATCTACAGTATGCTTTGCAAGCATGAAGCCTTATACCCGATAGCTTGTGGAGTATGGCTTCACTCATCCATCATGTGATCTTTAACACTTCACCACCAACGATATAGCATGGTCACATTACCCATATTTCGAGGGCACGTACCGAGACTTGGGCACAGTAAGTGGCAGAATAAGGCTGTAACGATAACGTACTTTCCATGAGGCTCTGACACTGTTCAAAATATTGCACTAAGTGCCGGGACATAACATTGTTCAACTACTGTACAAGTATGGACACTAGGAGTCAGCGGACCGGGCACTCTCCTTCCGAAAGACACAAGCTACAGTAGTCGGTACTTTCATAATACTTTGCGAAATCTTAAACAGGAGCTAGGATAAGCTTCAAAAGCTTTCAACAATTTGAAGCGAACGCAGAATCCTCTTGTTTGTGTATGTCGCCGCCGAGTGAAGCTTCGACGACTGACGCCTCGACACCCGACGCGGTCGAAGCGGTGTGGGAAAGCTTCTTGCCGGGAAGCGAGCCAAACATCGCGATCGTTTTGGCGTTAGACATTGATCTGCCTTTGCAATTGATTGTCGACCAGCAGAGTCTCCGGCACAACCAACACGGGCCGGTCGTTTGCAACACTGCTGTCCTCTGATCTCCATGTATCCAATCCAAGGCGAAGCATCAACAGCGGGGATAAGTCTTAGTCAGCGTTCATGCCTCGATTCTGTACAGATACTGAATCCATGACTGAGACAGGCCGCCGCTCGAGTAGAGAGTTTGACTTCGGTGGACCAGACAGCTGGGGAATGGTCCGGTACGTAGATACCACAACCAAAACAGAAGCCATGGTTTCCAAGTGATCGTGGCGAGACGGATATATTGTGAGTCTCACACATGTTTAGTTATCAAGCCCGCAAAATCCAGATTGATGATCTAAGGTAAGCCACAATGACTTCGCCTCGAGATCGCGTAGTATAACAAGCACGACGCGTCGAGGTACAAATGAGGAGTAGCACGTGATATATTTCATACGTGAAGTGAAGTGGGCCGCACTGATCGTCTGTCCACTCTCGCATGTCATTTAACGGTGGAAACTACAACTTGAAGGTGAAGAAGCACTGGCAGTTGATGTGTGGCACTGAGTCTTGTCTCCAATATTCAAGCAGGATGATTGCAATCCAAGAATAATCCAGAGCGCAACAATAGCTTAATCAAAACCATCCTAGGCACAAAGTACGATAACCAACACAAGCATAGCCGTAAAGCAGTTGTCCGATTTGCATGTATAACAAAGCCTATCACCCTATATCCCAAGAAAAGATAATGTCGTTCCTTGCTATCGCAACGCTTTTGGTTGTGAATGGTGAACAAATCAGTAGGGCTGGCCATGAAGCCATAAAACGTCAATATGATTTGCCTCAGGCAACACGTCCCATGTTTGCTACCTTCACTGAATGACAAAGAGAATGATGAGATTAGGCATGAACGACCAGAACCTTACTAAACCATTGAAAACTGTCACATACCACTACTCCAGCAACGCACCCCAAGTCTTGTATTTCGGCAGTGAAAGTCGCTCGAGGTGTCGTTCGGGACCCAAACTCTTGCCACCAGCGTGTATAGGATATCAGTATCGCAAAGCAGACAGGACTTGTTTCACTACCAGCGTTCCATTGCTGGAGCATCGGTCCTGTGACAAGCATGGCTACAGCAACAGAAACCATGACGAATGGTACGGTACCTCGAATGCAATGGTACGATTCATGACACCGGCTAGGTCGATCTCAAATTGACCGACTCCAGGAAGTATCTCGACACAATCCTCTCTTCGGCCTCGCCTTTTGCCGACGAAGACTATGTCCCAGGCGCAGAGACGATCTCTGCTCTCGAGTCATCCAAGGTTCTGGTGATCGGCGCCGGTGGCCTAGGATGCGAACTCCTCAAAAACCTAGCTCTCTCAGGTTTCAAAGAAGTTCATGTAATAGACATGGACACCATTGATGTCTCCAACCTAAACCGACAGTTCTTGTTTCGGCAATCAGACGTGGGCAAACCCAAAGCAGAAGTCGCCGCCGCATTTGTTGAACGACGAGTGCCAGGCGTCAAGATCCACCCCTACTATGGCAAGATCCAAGACAAGGACGAAGATTACTACATGCAATTCAAGCTCGTCATTTGCGGTCTAGACAGTATTGAAGCACGACGCTGGATCAACGCCACCTTAATCGACATGGTTGACAACGACAATCCCGAATCCCTCAAACCTTTAATCGACGGAGGCACAGAAGGCTTCAAAGGCCAAGCCCGGGTAATCCTCCCCACCATATCCTCCTGCATCGAGTGTCAACTATCTATGCACGCCCCACGAGCCGCAGTCCCACTCTGCACACTCGCTACCATCCCCCGCCAACCCCAACATTGCATAGAGTGGGCCCATATCATCGCGTGGGAAGAGCACCGAAAAGACACGCCCCTTGATACCGACGACCCAGAACACATAACCTGGCTGTACCAAACCGCCCTCAGCCGCGCAAAAGAATTCAACATCCAAGGCGTAACATACAGCATGACACAAGGCGTGGTCAAAAACATCGTTCCCGCTATCGCCTCCACAAATGCCATCATCGCCGCCGCATGCACGAACGAAGCACTCAAGATCGCCACGGCCTGCGCCCCTTTCCTCTCAAACTACATGATGTACACCGGCGACTCGGACAGCGGGCTCTACACCTACACCTTCGACGCCGAGAAAAAGGACGACTGCCCTGTGTGCGGCAACCTCGCGCAGACGATGCACGTTGACCCCGGCACGAAACTCGGCGATTTTCTAGCTGGATTGGCCGAACGAGCAGAGGCACAGCTGAAGAAGCCGAGTATCAGAAGTGAGGAGAAGACGTTGTATGTGCAGGCGCCGCCGAGTCTGGAGGAGAGGACTAGACCGAATTTGGAGAAGAAATTGGGTGACTTGGTGGTTGATGGGGAGGAGGTGGGAGTTTCTGATCCGGCTTTTGCGATTCAATTCAAGTTTAAGCTTGTTTTTCAGAGATGAGGCGATGGTAGCTGTGGTGATGGCGGCAAGTGTGACGAGACATGATCTGAGAGCATCGCAGATCTACCTATGATCGCTGCTATGTTGGTTGACATACGATCTTTGTACATTCAGAGCAGGGCGTCGATCCTACATGGGATTCCGCGTTGGCGTGCACTTTGATGCAGAGGGAATAGCGACGCTCTCGGTTGCATGAAGGCGAGCGGGATCAACCATTGACTAGAGAACGACATCTAGCAACTGATGCTTGAGAAGGTAGACAGAGGAGATTGAGCAACTATGGAGAGAGCCGAATGATACACACGGTACGAAGCATGCAACCCTTGCATTTTGTCATATAATATGCTAGCATGTTGGTATCATAAGAGCCATGCTTGAAGATATTCCGCCCAACACCAGACGCTATGCATGAAATCCATCCATCATCAATCTTTAATACGTCGTAAAGTAAATTTACTATTCGATCTTGTCCAGCGCTCGTAACAACCTCTTTGCCTTGTATTTCAAAACCTTCACACTTTCCAAGAACAGGTCATCACTGGGGAATTGTCCTGTAGACTCAATCTGGAACACAAAGTGGTCCTGAACTCTTCCTAGCTTGATTTTTCCGTTGAACTCTTCGTGTCGTAAACATTCTCGGCTGACTGTGTCTTTCATTGGATCCTTTACCACTGCTTTCTCGTCGCCTTCTCTTCCGTAATAGTCCGAGCCTTCTTGTCTTCCTTCAGCGGGTGTGACTCGGTCGAGCTCGATGACACCTGCAGGAAAGCACTTCTGGAACTTCCTCGCATCGGTACCAAGAATTGGTTTGAGGATGTCGATCTTCGGTAGCAGTCGATATGTAGCTGTACCGACAGGCGAGAACTTCGCATGATCGCCGCCCTTTCCGAGATGCGCATGCATGGTGCAGTCGATTGCTTGACCAGGTCGCAGTTTCGCGATCAGTATATTCGGGTTGACAGGACGTATAGGATCATCTTTGAATATGTCGGCTTGCCTGCCTGCGGGCTTGAATATAATATCTTTGGCATACACACTGCTCTTGATGTACTTGTCCTCTGGATCGCCCTCCACAGGTGGGTTTGGCTTCCACTCACATTTGACATTGAGTTCCAAGATGACTGTGTTATAATCACTCTTCTCCATGCCTTGCTGGCCTGCCTCCTCGTCTGGCTTGATATACCATTTCAACTGCTTCAATCCTTCTATGTCTCCTCGTAATGGTATTAGACCCAATCGATGTGCAAGGACTTCGTCGGCGATCACAGAGGTGTTATCCATGAAAAAGCAGTATTCAATAGCCAGTGTAGGAACCTCAGCAATGAGGATGCGTCGAAAAGCGTTTGCGATACTGGCATCAACGCCGATGAGAGAGAAAGTTGCTTCATCATTACTATTTGCATGAAACTGAATTTCTAGACCTCGCGCAAACTTGTCGACATCCCACGAAAGTTTCTCGCCAGGGTAATGACCTGGGAAATCGGTAGAGGTGATGTTCGTGACGGTCTCTGGATTGACATCGACTGTTTTCCGCCGGTCAAGCTCAGCTTTGGAAGGTTTGAGAGGTGCCATTCTGATTGCTAGAGTGCTGTGTTCCATGGTCCGAATGTGAAACTTTTTGGAAAGTTGCGATCCGATATTCTGCCGGTGCGGAGTGCTTCATGCTGCAAGACTAGGCGAGATAAAGCTCGGTTAAACATGCCGTAGATAACGCGTTCATCTTAGCGTGTTTCACACGTCTGCCTTACTAAAGAACGACGGTAGCCAGCACCTTACATCCAGGAGAGTTAGGACATCAGACATCTCCTCGACACATGGATGCTTGCGCTGCTCTCAGCCTTACTATGTCTCCTCTGCCACGGACGACTGAGGGTTTCTGAGATGTAAGGCTGAATCGTCTCGGACCAAATCTTCAAGGCAGAGACAGCTTAAATGCCTGCAAGCCTCTCGCCAGACAGCCTCATTCTGCATGTTTCACATCCGGCACGACTGTGATACGAGTATTTGGGCTCTGATGCCACCCGGGCCAGTCCGGCTGCCTGTCCTTCACCATGATTGCTCCTGATGCAGCTAATGCGAGCTTGATGAACCTTACATCCTTGTCTGCCAGCTCACTGCAAGGCAAAAGAGGCATACACTGCAACCCCGCTCAATGTCTACTTTTCACAACACATTTCGGAACAGTACTGCGTCTTGTTCTTTCATGGATCACTTGCAACGACATTCTTTCCTTTATTCTTCATCGGCCGCTGATCTGGCTCGGTGGAGGATGCAACTTTATTCCACCCGTTAGATCAATAGATGCAGAAGCCTGTGCCAGCCTCACATCTGCCAGCCTTGGGTGTGCTAGAGCTCTCAATATCAGAACAACCATTCATCAGACTCTGAGTCAAGTCGAACTCGTGTTCGCCGACACGAACGTCATGTCCTAGGCTGTCACGGGCGGTCCATACTACCAAGAAGCATAATTCGAGACCATCCTTTTACTAAGAAATAATGCCCTGGAACACGCATAAGGCTGACAAGTATGAGCAGGAAGCACGCAAGCTTGTGGATGATGAGTTGGCGGCATTGGGACAGCGAAAGCATTCACTCCTACGACGAAAATCGAAACTTGGCCCTAATGACCGTGGTGCCATAACAGCGGCCTTCAACAAATATGCTGCGAGCAGTCCAAGCCTGCCCGAAGACATGGTCGCCGCACTCTTCAGTCTGCTTAAAACCACAACCCCGAATGTCAACGACTTGAACAAGGAAATGAACGATCTGTTCATGTATAATGCAAAATGTAGCAGCTCATCCCTCGTTGCCTCCCTTGCATCAGAAGCACAACCCGATGTCGTTGGATCCGTCCTCTCGGATGCAATTCGTACCAGAGACACACAACTTGTAGACCGCCTGCTACATGTTGGTGCTAACCCAAAGTTCTTGAGCAATGTTGAGGTAATCGATCTCGTCAAGCTTAATACCTGGATGTTCCAGAAGATGCAATCGAAGTTTCCACTCGCAGCAAGCAAAATCCATGCCCTGTGTATCCATGCTATCGGACATGGCGATGCTGACGGCTTGGCTGCTCTTATGAATGGGAGCGTGGCCATGACGTCGAAATCTGGCAGCGGTATGACGGCCTTGCACAGGGACGAGCTGTTATCCATGACACTCAGGTCAGGACAACACAACATAGTTGACATGCTTGAAAAGATTGCAGCGCCTACAGCACACTGGCCATTGAGAGATGCTGGTATTCTTCGGACTGCACTTGACTGCACTCAAGGCGATTCATCCTCACAGTTCGTGGTATTCGAACTCATCTTTAAACGATGTCAGATGCCTGAGACGTTTGACAGTTCAGCTGATATCGAAGTGGTGTTTCATTGGTGTCTTCAGCAAGGGCGGTACGACGTGATCTCATTAATGACTGGAAGTAACTTAAAGGTTCCCGCACCCATCGTCGCATTCGTGTGTGAAAACGATATTCCGGAAGTCCTTGATGAGATTTTGAAGGGCGACATCAGCATCCCCGATGATCTATGGTTGCACACGCCCTCGTTGCTTCGACAAAGCTCGACGGCGGTCATCGAGAGGTTGTTGAGCTATATGCACCAGCATTACATTGACGTGCCACAAAAGGAGCAGCTGCTTTTGCAGTGCATTTCAGCTGACCATGCACATCTGATGAGCCGTTTGATCGATCTTGGCGCTGACATGAATAACAATGCAGGCGAAGTCGTCCGTGCTGCTGTTCAATCGGGAGATGTTAGCCTCGTAAAGACGGTCTTGACAGGATCCATAACTGTTGAGACGCTCGAATATGGTCTTTTTGTGGCCAGCCTACTTCACCCTCGAGTGCGTGGTCCAGTCCTTGAGTTGTTGTTGGTGGAAAGTGGTATCGAACCTCGATTCAGCATCGTAAATTACCTGCTTATGATCATGTTGTGCGACTCATCGGTTGAACATGATCAAATGAGTATGGAAACTCTACTAATCCATGTTGTTGGCCTAGGACATCCAAACGAAGCCACGATCCGGAGTTACTTGAACTCGAGGATCGTCGGAGCCTGTTTATCCACCAAGCTCATTATGCAGTCTCGGATGTCGAAAAGCGAGCATTCTCCTGGAAACATGGCCTTGCGCCTGGACCATGAAATTGCTCAGCTGTTACTTCTGCCAGACGAACACCGCAAAATTAACCAGAGTCCTGCAGTCGTGCTTCCTGGAGCCCTGGAAGAGTTAATCGAGTACTTCTCTCTCGATCCCGATAGTCTGCCCATCAAGTTGCTCGAAAAACACGTCAGGGATTGTGGTGAATGCATCGGGAAAGTCGATTCTTGGCCATCAGGCATAATTGATATGCTACTCGAATGCATGTCTGCCACGGCTAAGAGCCACCTCGGTCTTTATGATTGCATGTCGGTGGCCATTGATTTTGGACAGAACGGACTATTCAGCAAGCTTTTGGCGTATACAGAATTTTCCAAGGAAGGATTCTCAACAATTCAAGCCGACCAAGTATTGTCCAATCATGAAATACTGGATGCCACACTTGATCATTTGAATCATTCAACGGTCAGTAGCGACGACTATTCAAGCGTGGTCACTCCCTGGTTCGTGCAGGCTTGCAAACAGGGACACCTTACACATGCCATTCATATATGTATGAAGTCACGAGACACGCTCTATATCACTTCCGCCATCGAGTACATCCGAGCATATATTAGTGAAGACATCAATCTCCCAAACATTCGCCGTCTGATGAGGTATACCCGAGCAACACAGGACGACTTGCAAGTATTATGGATTCAAGCATTTCGAGCTCAGACGGTTTGCCACCTGGACAGAGTGCGCACCATCATGCAAGCAGGTTATCGTGGAAGCCAAATCCATAGGGTCATGGTAAGAGAGATTGCTCTAGGCTCTGATACTGCTTTGATTTCTACAATCCTGGATAATTGGCAGATTCCGAACTCCACAGGAGCCGTTCCAACATATGATTATCGGAATCGAGAAGTGATCCCAGTATCGCCTTCATGCATCAACGTTGCCGAGGACGAGTACAATATCGCTGTATCGAAGGTTCTGTCACGGGCAATTACGTCCCAACGTGCTGATTTCTGTGCTGTTCTCTTCAAAAAAGGAGCATCACTTATCTTACAAGGCGACTCACTCATTACGCAAGCAGTAAGGTCCGGTCCGGCAGTTGGCCTCCAGGAGGACGCCATCATCAAAATGTTTCTAACCGCTTCAAGATCATGGCCTGATCCTCAGGCTGTGTTGGATTATACTTTGCTACGGGCTGTTGAGTATGGTCGTGAACAGTTGATGCTAGATTTACTACATGACGGCGCTTCAGCTGTTGCTTATGGCGGTGAATGTTGGTATATCGCACTTTGTGCGGCTAGGGACAACCTCCTACGTGGTCTGGTAGGCAACGACGGAGCTCGGAATGACTTGTCAAACTCTTTTCAAGACTTCGCGTCCGGCCTAGCAAGACGGCTTGACGATCTCGATGAACAATGTGCAAAATTATTGAAGCTGCATAATGCTGGTTTCAAAGATCAGCATTGTTTCGGCTGGGTATTTTCAACACTATGTGATCATGGATTGCTCACTCCACACCGTGCCAAGCTGCTCTTACACTGCGGTGCTTCTGCTGACCACAGGCAGTTACTGGACTCCACTCTTACTAATGGTGATCTATCGACCTTCCAAGCTCTGGTCGCAAGTTGTGGCGATTCACAAATCATTGAGGAAGTCTTCCTCCAAGTGTGTCAGAAGATCTCAGAGAGTGGATCAAGTTGTTTCTTCAAGTCGAACGACCCTTCTTCAGCTATGTCAATAATGGAGGTTCTTCTCCAATCCCAGATCAAGCATGAACACCTCAACACTGCTCTTCATCAACTGACGAGAAAAGCAGTCCAGGAAGAAAGTCTAGTACCAGTTGTGTACGGACTACTGAGATCAGGAGCACAATTTGGCGAAACTGGCGGCGAAACGCTTGGCAGATGCTACGCACTCAATGATGCTGGCTTAATGTCATTAGCTGTTAGCAGTGTACCACCCATGCAAGCACGCTCAGGTGCACTCAAATATCTACTGTCCGAAGCGGTTGCAGAAAACAAGGACGAGAACGAGGTTTGCAACATTATACCAAATCTACTGAAATCGAGAGAGACGTATCATCTCCGGATTGGCATCTCCCATAACGTCTTGTTAGACATCGTTGGCTTCATCTTCAACGAAGGCGCTGCTTCTGCCATTGTTGTGCGCAAATTTTTCAGCTGTATCAAGATCGATTCAAGCTTAGAAAACTGTACATCAAATTGTGGCAGTCACATTGAGACACTACTCAGCTATGCCATCAATACCCTGGAAGATTGTGACAATCAAATCTTCCGGTGTGAGCAAATTGCCGAGGTGATAGATTGGATGCGACAAGTTGGACAAGAATGGCGTTGCCGCGATCCATCTTTGAGCACTCATACTTGCAGTCTAGACGACGATGCACTGAATAGGCTACTGCTTCAATCATCAAGCAAAGGATTGCTGATCATCCTCCTCAAGCTTCTCGAATTGCAAGTCGACGTCGACAAGACTGATGCACAAGGACATTCAGCCCTGTTTCTGGCCACTCAAAACGATCACATCGATGTGGTAGATATTCTCGTCCACAGCGGTGCAAAAGTAAACGATGGAAGTTTGCATGTGGCGATGTGCCAGCAAAATCATGCCGTTATCTCGATGCTTCTTGACGCCGGCCATGACCCACAGCACACCTGTGATCTCTATGATGGCGCAACACCTCTTGGTGCCTTTATGCAAACTGAATTCAGTGCAGTTGCTTCTGCTTATTTCAGAGCTACGCTACTTGATTTGTTGGGCTTTATGTACAATTCACTCGGAGCTGAAATGGTAACCAGTGCTATCACGTCAACTTTTGAGAATGCTATGAGTAATGCTGAAGCATTTCATTTGATGGATGCGCTGATTGGATTCTTTGACCTCCATGATGATATAGCTGAACAGCTAAAACAAGCTGAAATTGTCGTTGGTCGGCTGACCTATTCCGCATTGAGTCTCGTCCAGTGGCATGAAACTCACCTTACAGGTGGGGAACGGCAGCAACTAGTGGCGCGTTTTGAGGCACTCGGTGTCAAGCCAGTACTTTATGCGGCTGAAGGTGATCAACCTCTGAACGCAACAGGACTTCCAGAACGCCTCCAGCAAAAACACGCTTTCAATACCAAAGAGTGTGCCATATGCGGCGACAAACCGGAAAATGAATATCAGATTCATGCCGGTTTGACAGCCGCCTGCTCTCTCATTCATGGTTGGAACGACGATATTATATGTTCTGAGTGTCTGCAAATGTATTTACAAACGAAAATGTTCCCACACGACGATGAGAAGATCAAGTACAAGTTTCCATCAACAAAGGTATTTTGCTGGGCCCCTAAGTGCACGAATACTGAGCTTGACCACCATATTCTGGGTGATTTGGTTGACGAAGGCGTATTTACAATTTACGATCATGCCCTATTCCAACAGGAGCTCAATTCAGGTTCTTCGGTATTCAAGTGTGCCATGCAAGATTGTCCTGGTGCTATCTGGCGAGATGAGGACGAGAAGGAGGAGTTAAAGATCTTCTTATGCCCGGTCTGCTTCGAAAACACATGCATGGAGTGCAACGACCTGTACGAAAAACATGACAACCAGCCGTGTCCTGCTGGAGAAGAAGCACGAACTGATGCGAGGAGGAAAGCAGAAGAAGAACTTTCGGAGGAAGCATTGAAACACGAAAAGAAATGTCCGAAATGTAATCTGATGTACCAGAAGTATTATGGCTGTGACCATATCATTTGTGGGAAGAACGTTTATGATAATCGTGTTGATAGTAAGTCTCCTGTACCTACCTACTCATCATGCCGCCGTGTGTACTTTTGCTGACTACGAATACAGAAGGCTGCCGCTTCGAGTTCTGCAATATTTGTCTCGGAGCCTGGCCGGATGGTCATACGGGAAATTGTGGACTTCGTGAATGAATTGAATTTGAACAAACTACATACAGTATACTTCACTTAACAGACGTGAACAATGTCATTTGAGTTGCACTTTTCCCCGTTATTCTCTTCACTTAAGCTGCTGATCCTCGTTGAAATCTGAACATGAACACTGTGTTACTAAAGGACAGCCATACCATTAAAGCCCAAACGCGCGGAGCATTCAGCATAGGTACCCAAGGCACGGTCTGTACGAGCATCACACCCATAGTGCACTCTCACCGTCTTACTTGCTCTTGTGTTTCACATCTTGTTATTTCCCTTGGTTGAGGGGGAGCTGAACTCGAACTCGCCATCTGATGTATCCAACAACCTATGCTTTTTCGCACTCGCCTTGGTAATCACCTTGGTGCTCCGCGTGGCTGGTTTGGTGGTGTGAGAGGTGGCCGTAGTCGATGGGATTGACGACATGTTGAGATTCCTGTGTGGCCATGGCGCCCATTGTCGAGAATGTTCGAATCTCAGGAGTGGTGGTTGCTGGCTGCAGAATCACTAAAGATTGTGTACTGGACGACAGACAGGACTTTCGAGGTCTTGCAATACCACATCGATGTTAACTACAGGAGTTGGAGTTGGAGTTGGAGTTGGAATTGGTGGCGGTGCTGGCCTCATTGGTCTTTGTCCTGTCCTTCCTTTCTCATCCAATAGTTTCAAGACTGTCTAGAAGAAAAGCTCAAACCACCTAATTTTTCGAGAAAACCTTTCCTTCTATGATTGACTGAGTGACTGACTGAGCTCTATGAGTGCGCGACATGGAGAGGGAAGATGTACAGTACGTACCTGCAGCAATTGACGAAGTTCGATCGAGCTTCTAGCGTGTCGGTCAGCTACTTGCTATATCGTTGAATAGCGAGTGCATCATGCTTGGTGATAAGAGAATGAGGTGAGCTTGGATGGGGAGAGTTTTGTATAGTTGGAACAATGAAACGACTCTCCGCCATTCTTTTGTGCAATCCTTTCTGATGGCTCTCTGGGAGACTGTTTTTTCCCGCATATACTTGTTCTTTCGTGGTTTAGGCCGTTATGTGTCCAGACATGGCCAGGCATGTATGTATGCAACTCAACACCTACCTAGGTAGTGGGTAAAGAAACGTCGTCAATATCACAATCGGATACCATGCGGCAGAGCCCGCTGAGAAGGGATTTCTGACAGCAAGGATGAACCAGAGATTAGCTGTAGAGCTGGGATGTTGAGGATAGTGCTTGTTATGGTTGTCACGAGATAATCATTGGACATTTCAATGAGGTTTTGGTGATTCGAATCACGTATGAAACAGAAACCCAAAAACGTACGGGCGAACAAACACAACAGAATACGCTCAGTATGTAACATTCAATCGGCAGCTGTATAGTCTTCACTTCCCATCCTTCACCCAAAAGACAGGTACACATCCAGCAATAGCACTCAAAGCTAATAGCCACCATGCTTCACCGATCATACCCCTCTGAAGTCCATCCCCATACCAATGACCCGCCACAATAGGACCAATTGTCCGAAATGCAGAGCTGACTGCCGCACCTAGACCGTGAACAGTACCGAGAACTTCCGGTCCCGACGCCGCGTTGTTGGAGAGCAGGACTATTCCAGGTATGGCAAATGTTCTTGCTGCGATGACGATGAGAGCGATCAAGACAATGCCGACCCAGAGGAGGAACTGGTTGGCTTGGAATGAAGCGAGGAGCGATAGGTAAGGGGCCATCAGGTATGCGATGGGGAAGAAGAAGAGTGAGTATATGGTAGATCGTAGGAGACCGAATCGTGCATTGACTCGAGGGTAGAGGGTCAACTGGCATAGGATACCGACGACACCGAGGATGGACATTGCTAGACCGACCACAGAAGGAGAAAAGCCGAGTCCACCTGTGAAATGAAATGGGAGTTGGTTTGGAGGAGCGGTTATGGGATCTCGTCGTTCGGTGGATAGGAAGATGGACCAAAGTACAGTGAAGCCGGCTAGTTGAAAGTCGAGAAATGCCACAGTTGACATGACAAGCAGTACATTCCTGGTTAGAGCTCTGCGGAATGGTACTGGCGCCACGATGACTGGAAAGGATGGACGACGTGGCAGTTGCTCTTTAACTGTGACCGGAGACATAGGAGTACTCGTGGTCATATCGGCATCATCTGCAATGAACGGCGTATCAGTCGTATCGTGTTGATCCAGTCTTGTGTAGTCGGGTCTTCTGCCAAGTGTACGGAGTAGAAAATGTTTGATACTGGCGGCAAGTTCTAAGCCCTTGTCCCGTCTACCCTCACGTGCTTTGAGCGTTTCCTCTAGGCCCAGAAATACCAGACCTGCGTCGGCAAGTAAGACAACAGCACAAAAGATATTCGGTGGCGCATATGGATAGGCTCGCATCCATCGCACGCCAGTCGTGCCGCCAAAGACTGAATTGTTGGCGAAGAGGTGTGGATAATACTGAACAGGATCAGACATCAAACCACCAATTGAGGGACCAAAGATGTTGGCTATATTCCAAGCTAGTGGCAACACTAGAAATGTTCTCGAATGATACTTCTTTTCCGTCTTCTCTGATAGAGCTGTTCTTGCACCTCCAACCGTGGCATTGACGGCACCACCAAGAAACCTCCAAACAACGGCAGAAGTGAAGCTATGCGAGAAGGCCACACCCATACAGCTGATAGCCTGGCCTAGTAGGCTCACAAGTATTACTCTCTTTCTCCCCCATGATGGATGGTCTGCTACTCTTCCCCAAAATATGCTTGTGAATATCTGCGCAATAGTAAACACGCCCTGCAGAACGCCGACCTGGAAGGATATCTCGCTTTCTGGTGCCTCAGGAGAAAACGAGGCTAGTTGGTAGAACATGAAAGTCTGTAGCGCGGCTTGTTGGAAGAAATCGACGATTCGGACTGAACATATTATCGCGAGTTCACCCTTTTTGGGGATCGATGACCATGATGGCTGGGGAGGTCTTGCAGAGTTGGCCATGTCGTTGACACTAGATGATGTTATTGTGCCTTTCCAAAATCCATGTGATCGGTAGTTGTATGACTCCAAAGCATATTCTACTGCGCGCAAGACTGAATATAGCAATCGAAGCTGAAGACGATGTTGGCAACGAACATGGTGTTGCTGTTGCAACGTCTCAAGGACAGCCCATTAAGGAACACGTATGGTAAAGCATTGCTGCAGGAACGAAAAGGTCTCTGCCAATCCTCGCCGTACCATGGACAATGTGCAACGAAAGACCACTGTGGCTCATCGGACGAAGCACGATGGAGGTGGAGATAAAGACGGGTAGTCGTGGCAGAGACATTGAAATGGCCACGTTTTAAGGTATACGTCAAATGCATCCACTTGTCCTGTCATCCCTGGTCATTACACCACGTATTGTAATGTCGCACGGTGTGTATTGATCACATCGGATCAAATCTCTTCCTCCTCCATAATATTTTCTTGTTATCACATAATGCGGCTCCCGGTTTTGGAATACCCCAACCTTGTTTTCGATGACATTTTCTTGTATGCGCATGCTTCATTTCCTGATGCGGACCGATAATTGCCTCATGACTCGTGGATGGGTAGCAATCTCGAAGAAAAGCAGTTGTTGGGGATGACCCACATTGATCAACACCGTGATGGTTGTGGACGCGTCACGGCGCCACTGTGTTGACAGGGGTCGGACCTCCTTGTCATTGCTCGGGCGGGTGAGTATTACGTAGACGAGAAATACGAAGGCATACGATATGTATGCCAAGCATTGAGCTAAGGTATTAAGCATGAACATGCTCAGTCAGCATCAATTGAAGTAAAGGTTTTAATACTAAGCATGGCCATTGAGAGCGTGAAGTTTGTAGGGTCAAGGTTACTGTACAGTATATATGTGTTAACAAACAAAACTGAAACGAGGCTGTCAGGGACTACACTCAATAGATACCAGCCATAAACATCGAACTGCTATTGCCATCTGACTACTCGTGTATAGATCGAATTAAGAACGGACATTAAGACGATGATAAAGAAATAAATTGTGTATATCATGACTGCTATGGCCGATTTCTCCAGAAAGCCTGTCTTTCCAACTCCAGTTCAGTTTCTTTTTGTGCCATCAATCGACCATCTTGTGTTTTCCCTCCTTCGCCGTACCCATCATCCCCATCATCGGACTCATCGTTATTGATGCCAAAATATTCACCCCTTGTCCCCGCTTGCCACCTCTTAGTCTTCAAACCAAGCTGGGTCAGCAGTCTGTGCCATCTATTTTGTAAACTCATGGATCTCCTGACCGCGAGTCCAAACATTCCGAACACCAACGAACTCAATACAGCAAAGATGATGGCGTATGCCGTCATCCCCCTGGGTTGAGAACTTGATGCATCCTGCGTCACTTGTTCTGGTGCCTCTTCTGGTACCTCTTCTAGCACATCGTCTGGCATATCGTCCGGCACCTCTTCCGAAACCTCTTCTGGCACCTCCTCTGACACACTTCCCGGCTCATCCTCGTATGGTTCTGCAGAATACGACTTCGAAGAACCATTGTTCAACATCTCCCACTCTCCCTTCATTTGAGCCATCTGCACCTCCCTATTTGGATTGTTCGTGTCCATAAAATTGCATGCAAGCTCATCGCAGTACCGCTCTCTCATCAACACATTGGGCACAAAAGTCTTCTGGACCAATGTCTTCCCATAAGTCCTCCCATGAGTTCTCCCAGGCCTCCCCGTCGCCTCCGCATATACATACTTCCACGTCCTCTCATGTTTGTAGATCGTTTCAAACCCTTCCTTCTCGAAATCGTTGGCCAAGACTTCCCAAGGTCCATCCCTGTTGTCTGAACCATAGAAATTCCAACTCTCGACTCCTGTGTGTCCATTCCAAGATACATAAATCACCATGGTATGCCCATCACTCTCTTGTTCTTCTGTCCCAAACTGCGAGAAGGCCCAAATAGCAGGCTTACTCAATGGCTCTCCAACCCACCCATCAAACTTTTGGACCCGATAATTCATCATCCATCCGGATGCTAGTGTTCCAAAGAACACAATCTCTCCGTCCTCTGCGTACTCGGTGATGTATGGGTCATTACCCCATCCTAGTATACTGCCTCCATTACTCAAACGCGTCTGGTAGTTCCCCTGGCTCTTGCTGGCATGCGTGTATCCATCCACAGCTGGGGGATCCAGAGTACTGACCAGCGTTGCCCTCTTAGTCCTGTGATCGAGTCTCACCACCATGCCCTTCGAATGCGGCTCTGGTGTACTCCAACCGTTCCCGCCGTTGTCAAATATGGAAATCACACTCTCATACTTCGAGTCGGTAATCCATCGTGCATCATGCTGGAACGCAAATGTGACACCTTCCCCCATTTCGAAGTCACTTTCAAGTCCCCCAAGACGCCAGAGCACCTTTCCTGTGGTTCCACTAATCTTGTAGAGCGCACAAGTATGCCTCGCCGAAAGCAGATATCCTCCGTCAAAATCGCTTTTGTCCACACTGTTGATGTGGAAATAATCCCACGGGATCTCTGGACTCTCGCCGTCACCACTGATTTCCGTGCTCCGCGGCAAGACCAAACTCTCCTCGGGGCGTACATGGTCCAGACTATCCCAGGTGAAAACAGCCTCGCCAGTCTCCACGTCAACCTCCTGGAAAACACCACTCTGAATATAGCCCAGTCCATCGCAGCTGCCGAACGCACACATATCAAAGACGTGGCGCACATACTGGGTCATAAGCGCCCGTTTCCCATTCTCGATAAGATAGAATTCGTGCATGTCGGAACTCGTCTGCCCAGTGCCACTCGGCTCCACAGAGCGTACGATACGGTAATGGCGATCGAGAATCAGGCCGTGTCCATGCCCCCAGCCGACATGCTGCACGCCCTGGTAGAAACATAGATGCTTTCCTCCAGCGTAATCACAGACCTGGGGGCCATGCGCCTGTCCAGCGCCGGCAGATCCATACGACGACCATACCAGGTCGAGGTTGTTGTCGTAGATATACACACCGGGCTGCATATTGGTGTAGGGGGCGACGAAGTAGTAGCCTGGGGCCATCTTGGCTGGATTATGCAGACCTCCGAGGGGGGTCAGAATGGGGGCTTGCAGGTCGGGGCGAGAGCGGAAGACGGAGATTGGTTGAGAGCCATTTACCCAATCCCAGGCAGTTATTGCCGTGGTTGGGTGTGGTAGAATGAGGAAGAGCAGTGCGGTGATGATGATGGTGAGTAGCAGCGTTGACGATGAGGCCATTTTGGTCGGCAGTGGCCAGGAGAGCATGCCGTGTCGAGGTGAGGTTTGCAATGCCGAGCTCTTTGTAAAGTCTTCATGAAATCTCAATGAGAAGCATTGTCGTTGGAGATGCAAGTCTGGCAGCAACAAGGTCGAAGCTATGGACGCTGAGCAATGGTTAACGCAGCACAGATGTTCTCGTAGTACTGTACATGAGTGATCAGATATCGACCCAAAACAGTGTCGGCATATCAGGTCCAAGTCGTCAATGCACCAACCAAGCAACAAGTCGTACAGCCAAGTAACAAGACTCCGTGACCACGCAAGCACAGCAGTCAAGGGGTGTGCCAAGTACTAGTACCGTACTCAGCCACACCCGCGTGTCTCGAGATGATCTTCACTGACCCTGGGGCCACGTTGGCCGCTTCAAGAAAGTGCAACTCTGCTCCGTTGCCTTGGTCGCACTTGCCATTTGTGTAAACAAGTGGACCAAGGACCAAGGTCAAAGGTCCGAGCGCATCATTGAGGAGGCGCGTAGCAAAGTGTGTGGGCCTGTCAAAGCAGAACCGCATAGGAGTGGCATATAATGCAAGCATGCACGATCTGCGGATACTCCCTGTGACAGTGTGAAGGTCCATACGTGTAACCTTATATTCCGATCCAATATGCAGTATTACGAATACATCAAAAGAGTTTGGAATGACAACTGTCGCATGAGCCTCGAAACGCCCATGATTGACGGTCAAATCAAAAAGAGGCTCCACTGGACGCGTATCTCAACTCCATCAATTTGGATGATGCGGTCATGCAACAAAGTGCAGCTATGGTCCTCACTCCGAAGTCTAGGAACTTTGATCGTGCGATAAGCTTGATGCTCGGTGCTCCGCGGCAGTTAGATCGACCTGCCTCAGCCATGGTCACCAGACACTTGTGGCGTCCAGTACTTTTGACAAGCCGGTGCGTGAGCACATCTCGGAGCTACGAAGGACGAGCCAGGAATTGTGAAAGACACTTGCAATATCTGAAAGAACAGTGGTCTTCAACAACGAAAAGTTGGTGGATGATATGACGAAGGCCTACAGGCCAATTTTTGATATTAATGCTTGTACTGTGCGAGAGGCAGTCTGTTCTCTATCCTTAACCTGGAAATGCTTGCAACGCTGAATACGACTCCCTTGGCGCCCAGTGCTCTACGCAACAATCAAGCCAGTAATAAATTTACGAATTCCAAATCCCTTACCATGCCTCGCCATGCAATGCTTTCGTCAACGCCAAGCAATGGCTTCGCTAAGAGATGGCTGACCATAGAGGGAGCCCTGTACCAGGAGGTGCGAAATGAGTGAACGCAAATGTGGCCGACAGAGCAGTAGCAAGAACTGGTACACCCACCACTAGTGCTCGGAACAAGACATTCATCATTTGCTTTCGGTTTTGGGTGCGACACCTCTGAACGAATTGTTCGGCATCGTTGGATCGGGGGAATGGTGTGTCGGGTATTGGCTTATCCAGATACTCGCACAGTGGTCGCCAACCAGAGCTCACCCGGAATTCGAGAAGTTGGCCAGGAGGAACAATTTCGCGGATCTCCTTGTAGTAGTCGTCAAATCGTTCCTTGCCTCGGTTCTCGAAGTCGCCGTAGAAAAAGTGGTCCCAGAACTTCCGTAACATGGGGTAATATAAGCCGGCAGCCCAGTCGAAGTTGGCGATGGCCTTGAGCTCCGGATCGTTTGCTCGCCAGTCAACGGTCTTCATGACGGATGCGTGCCACGAGTCAACGTCGCGGGTGGTAATGATAATCTTAGCTTCAGGGTATGCCTCGATGAGCTCCTTGGCAAAGGCCACCGCAGGCCAGTCACACACAGCCATACAATGACCCAGCAGAGCATCCCATTCTTTTCGACCAAAAGTACCTTTGCCTTCGTACTTGGCAGCAAACGCATCCATCCAACACAAGCAGTCAGGCGGGTTCTCGACACTGGCGTTCATCATGTGGTACGTGTCATCGTATCCCAGCTCCTTGAGAGCAGCTCGTAGTGATGCCGTGCCTGTTCGTCCTAGACCAAGTGCAAGCACCTTCATTGGTTTCGTTCTTGTACATTGTCGTCGGTCAATATCGGTTTGATATGGGGTGAATATATCGGTTGCCGGTCTAGGTGTGTAAGGGATTCCAGACGCCATGATGGCGGTCAACGAGGAATTCAGATGCTAGTATAGTGTGGTGTTGCCTTGCAGGTCTCTGGGTATGTGTAGAAAGTACAAGAACTGCAAACAGAAGAACAAACGTTTATGTTTAAGTCGGTGATAACGCTTGCAATTTGAAGGAAAGGGCAATGTGAACTAATATAGATCTGAGAAGGTACGATGATGAAAGGAATACGTACATGTCCTGGTATACATGTAGCATACAGTATACCTACCCCGTCGACAAACGCAATAATGCTCAGCCCATACCTTTCAAGCTTATGCGCACTAAATGCAACGCGCGTTCACCGAAGATGGACCACTTGCAATCTGGTGACAAAACACTGAAATTTGCCAATGCATGCAAGGCAGGTGCAAGACTTCATCCTACCCAACCGCCATAATGTTGAATGTGTAGTGGGTCGCAAGTTTCAAAGTCAGAATATGCCGCGGTTGCTGGCCGCAACCAGGACTACCGTACTTGTATCCTTACCGACCAATTTGTTTTATGGCCAAGGTTTGTGTCAGCTATGCACACAGTAAGGGATAAATGTTAAGCAATGGAAGTGTACTCCGTACATGTATTGGACAGGTGGATTCAGATGTAATGACAAAACCTCGTACTTGTTAAGATATCCGCCAGTAGTAAACGTACTAGCGTTAAATGGCAGCATCATCATCTCCATCGTGTTGGCATAAGACTTGTAATAACACGAGCTGTGCATTTGTGTAGCGGTTATATCGACGACTGCACACCTCGGTAGAAAGCGCCGTGGTGGAGGACGGAGGTGGGAGAGGCCCTTTGACTGGCCAGCCGGCTTCTGTAGAGTCGTAGGGAAGAGCACAGTAGTACTGTACACGGCTGTCCTATGGTCACCCTTTTTATGTTGAAGTCGTAATGACCACACCATCAATAGAGGAAACAGAGAGATGAACGAGATTGTCCATTGTTAATAGTCTTGTAGGCAACAATGGCCGCTAGTCACACCATTTGGCCTGGCGCTGAGCTCATCTGCTCTTGGTTCAAATGATTGGTTGACAGAAAACACGTCCTGCGACAAGCCGTACAAGTTAGCACTTGCTCCATTGTAGTATCACGTGACCGGCACCCTTGATTTGTGATTTCAGCCCACTAGTGCTAGTCAGAACACAAGTCAAGAGTTCTAATCACGTGATTATCCAGTTACCAGTTCAACCAGACCTAGCCGGAGCCTCCCCTCCCAAGCTTGACGTTCCATGGCTTCATCCTCCATCACATTCTACGGAACAAATAAACCAGTCAAAACATAATGTCGTCCAAAATCACTGCAGTTCCTATCACCTTGGTTGGTCTAGGCTCTATTGGCATATCGTTTGCAGCTCTTTATCTCAAATATTCTCAAGCCTCGGTTAGTGTCTATGATCCGCGACCAGACCTGGAGGAGCATATCAGGTCCGTACTCCCTGTGTACCTGGATACTTCGGATGAAGCCTTCTCTATCGACACTCTTATCACCAACAAAAGGCTGCATATTTGCTCGTCTCTCGAGGATGCTTGCAAGGACGCCGTTGTGGTACAAGAACAAGGCCCGGAAAATGTTGCTTTCAAAAAGTCTATCTGGGCTAAGTTGATTGATATGATCCCGCCCACAGCGCATATGTGGAGCTCAACCTCAGGTATCTCTGCATCGAAACAGGTAGCAGACCTCCATGATAAGTCCCGCTTGATGGTAGTCCACCCGTTTAACCCACCACATATCATGCCCCTGCTTGAATTGGTTCCATCACCCCACACTAAGGACGAAGAGGTCGACTTCGCCAAGTCCTTCTTTCATGCTCTTGCCTCAGGTCACCAGCCAGTTGTGATCAGAAAGGAGGTGTCCGGGTTTGTTGGCAATCGCCTTGGATGGGTCCTTCTTCGGGAAGCCTGTCATCTAGTTGCCGAAGGTGTCGTTTCTGTTGAGGACGTTGACATTATTGTTGAAGCTAGTCTTGGACCTCGCTGGGCTGTGACTGGTCCCTTCAAGTCTTACCACTATGGTGGTGGTACAAAGGGCTTAGGCGGTTTCTTTGATAATTTGTCCGCTTCAATCGAAGATGTGTGGGAAGATGCTGGCCAAGAGTCCTTTCGGGGATCGAAATTCCTTGCTGGTTCAAACGAAGCTGCAAACACTGCAGACTCCACGCCCAAGACGTCAACATGGGCTGACAAAGTGGTTGCTCAAACAAAGGAGGCATACGGTTTGCCTACTCCTGCAGACTTTGCGAAACGTGACCAAGCACTCAAACAAGTATTGCAGGCAGGAGGAGTAAAGAGTGGCTGATTGTAGTCAAACACATGCTTGTCATGTTGTCACAAAGATGGTTCAACCTGCTTTCACAAAGACTTTCCGTTCCATCCATATATACCTGTTCAGTTCCGTGAGATCTGCTGTCTCTTCTCTGCTTCATGGTCGCCCAATCCTGAAGACCATGTACTCAAAAAAGGGGCTTCAAGTGGCAGCTGGAGTTGTTGGGAATGCCATATCAGTACTGGAACTGCTTTGATGATAGTGGAGCTCGATATAGCAGCCCTTGAGAGATTTTGAGTTGGTTTCCTCGGCATCTATCTTGTTCACATCAGGTACGAGATCGTCCGCCCAGCAGACCGCTGGTTTTGGTATATACATACATCTCTCTGCTTTGCTCTTATCGGTGGAGAGTGTGGTGCGGCTTGGTTGAGATACAGTGTATTGCACATCATGGCCCTTCTCCTTCGCCCTCAATAGCCGTGGCAGGTATATTGCCCGATATTTGGCTGATGCGGTATGTATGAATATGGGAAAGAATGCAAAGCTACCAAGCAGGTAGTTGTCAGCAACCTTCGGTGGAAGCATGGCTTTCTCAATTGGCAGACAGTTCCAGTCTGGATACAATGGAGGCAGATCATCCAGGCAACAAGTCAACAGCTGGTTTGTCGGTCTCGAGTGAAAGTCGACCTTGGTTATCACCACAAGAACAATGACTGTAAACGAGCGACCAAACCTTCACGCTAATAACTACAAATTTACAGCCTTCACGAATCTTTGCAGCAACACGACAAGCATCGATCACTGCACAACTATCACCAGTCGACCGATCCCAGACAAGGACAGTCGTAGTTAACAAAATGGCCGATCCTGCACGCAAATCATCCTCATACCGATCAAAGTTCGCCTCGACACTCCGATCTATCAAGGAACTTCCTTCCAGAGTAGTCATCAACTTTAGACAGCTAGCTAGCTCGATAAGACCTCCCATAGCAGCTCCAACAGCAGAGGAAATCGTTCCACAGCAAAGCCCACTGGCCAGCCTTCCTCAAGAGTTGCTCGACAATGTCAGTTCTCATATTGTTACCCCAACGCCCACGGCCCCTGAGTTACTGGATGATACTCCACAACCTCAGGAGATCGACCGCAGTTTCTTGTCGCTGAACAGAGGTTTAGCAGACACACACCTAGGAACACTTGCAAGAGAACAACTCTTCATCGAAGCAAGATTTCTCTGCTGTCTCCACAACGCAGATGCAGTGACACACGTGGAAACAAAGATGGAAGGCAGCTTTGCCAAATGTGAAGCGCCATCAGAAGACTTGTCAAGGCAGTTGTCTGGGTATGCGCCTTCGAAAATCAAGATCACTGCGAGATGTCAGCATAGTTGCCGAAATCCTGAACCAATGACAGTACAATTCCTCAGCAACCCGACGAGCAACTTTCTAATTGTACAAATGTTGGCTTCTCAATCCAAACATTTCCCCAGGGTCACCATATCATGCACCGCAGCCACCGTTAAAACCATGAACATGGTCATGGACATTCTGACACACTGTCAGTTTATGCTTCGAAACATGTTGTCATTCAGAATATCGTCAATGCACAGATACGGCGTCGACCACCCAATGGGTGCAGCCATCATATCAAGAAACATGACCACCACAGCATGCAGACAACCCAACGCCTGGAAAGACATAAAATCCGTCATGAACTACCAGCAACGCATACTACAGACCCATTTCCTCGACCAAGGCATCCCAATCCACAAACTGTGCCTCGCAATAGCCGACACCCTCCGAATATCAACCCAGCAAATCCTATTCAAAGTCGAGCCCCAAGCCCTCCGATTCCTCGCCCACTTCCCCTCAGCCGAACGCATCGCAATCGAACTAGTCCGCAGCCGCCACCCGCACGCTCTAGACCTCTACCACCAACAACTCAAAGTCCTAGCCTTGCTCTTTCAATCACTAGCAGAACACCTCCTCCGCCGCCCCAACCCCATAAAACCAGAGCACCACATCCTCATCACAAACCACAACATCGACCCAATCCTCTCGCTAGCACACATCCTCACGGTCCGAATCTCCCAAACCCTCGAACAACACCAATACCTAGCAAACACAGCCGAAATGTCAACATCCGCCTACGACCTAATGACCAGCCAAGCAATGCTAACCTACGCCCTCGCCCGCGCCAAAACAGCAATCTGCACGAAATGGGTCAGCAGACACCGCGGCTGGTTCGAATCAGTCCCGCCGCGCGCAGGCCAGTTTGACCAGTTAGCAACGCTGGAGGTGTATGTTCTGCGAATGAGACGGGCGATTCGCTGGGTTCTGGGTGTTGCAATGCGGCAGCCGTTTTTGACGGAGAGGGCGGAGAAGTGGATTGATGAGTTTGTGCCGAGGTTTGTGCATTTGCAGGCTGAGATTGAGGATCGGAGGAGTAGGAGGTCGGATGTTGGAATTTTGGTGGAGCCTGTTGTTACGGAGGTGGGATGGAATGGGGTGGATTGGATTGGATGGACTGGGATGGAGCGGGAGTGAGGATGTGAAGAAAAGGGTGGAGATAATGATTGGTGGTTTTTGCAAGGGATGTTGAGTTGCAGAGAGACTGAGGGAATGAGAGGCAGAGAGATGGAGAGACTGAGACTGAGGCTGAGAAAGCTGATACTCGAGTGGCTTGGCCCTGCTGGCAGTGGTCAGCTCAACTGAATGAGTTCATATACAGTGGTTCGTATACAGTACAACTGTTCATGCTCAATGCAAATGCTATGCTAAAATCACGTATTTTTGTCCAACGGGATGTACCACGACCAAGACGGAACGCCCTGCACTACGTCTAGAACTCAACCGTAGTAACCAAACCTATGCCATCCACGCTATGCTACACAATCCGTGAGTGAGTCAACAGTACCTACCCAACCACACCACCATCCGAATCCAACTCCAAGACCAGACAATCCAGCCCAGGTCAGCCCATTGACCGCCTACCGCCGTCCTCTAACAAGCCTCCCACTCCTCGACCGCTGTGATCCACCATCCTCCCCATCCCTTCCAGACCCTTGCGACGAAGACTTCTGACTCTGAGCTCTCTTAACTACACCCCGCTTCGGTCGGCCAGGTAAATCGACCTCCTCCTTCTCCTTCTTGAGTGGAGGATCATTCTCATCATCATCCGAGGAGGTTAGTTCTGTCAACGGTGAATCAAGTGGCGAATCGAGACTAGCAGTATTGACAGCCTTCTTGACGTTCAATTTGAGTTTCGGGCTCTTCTTGTTTGATGATGACGATTCTTCTTTCTTCAGAACTGGCGTTTTAGTTTTGGTTGTTGCTGGCGATATCGGACCTTCAGCTTCGAGTTTCTTGAAAAGAAGATCTTCGACGACTTTCGCGCCTTCTTGCTCAGTTTTTGATAGACCACCGGATGTATCTTTCTTGCCATTCTTGCTGTCTTGTTGTTCCTCGGCATTTGCCTCGGCTGCACCGGCTGGACCATCGAGTGCTTCACCCGCTACTTCTTGGTCGAGCTTCAACTTCACGAGACCCATGTCGTAGATCTGTTCTTCTACAGTTCCTTTTGTGATCAGTCGCCAGACCTCGACATCCTTCGTCTGTCCAATCCGATGAGCTCGGTTTTCTGCCTGGACATCATCTTGTGGATTGAAGCCCGAGTCGAAAACGATGACACGATTCGCGCTAGCTAGGTTGATGCCTGCGCCACCGGCTTTGGTGCTCAGCATGAAGACAGGGATATCGCTGCCTTCGGCGTTGAATTCATCGATCAAGTCTTGACGTTCATCGACTTTGGTACTACCGTCTAGACGCAGGTATTTGATCTCCTGGCTTGTGAGTACTCTCTCAAGAATATCGAGAACCATCACAAATTGCGAGAAAACCAGAGTTCTATGTCCTTCCTTTTGGAACGTAGCGAGCAGTCTCAGTAACGCTTGGACCTTGCCTGAAACCTCCCATTTGTCATCGTCAAGCATGTAAGGGTTCAGTAGCTTGTGTTTCGAGCACAGAGCGTGAGTTTCGAAATCTGCATACTCTACCAACTCTTTCATGATGAATTCCGGATTCGACTGGCGGAACACATCAATTTTCGGACATGTCTTTGCGATTTTTTGCAGCGTCCTATCCTTGTAGAAGTAACGAAATAGGAGCGGATGAATGGCGGCTTGTCGTAACCGAACAAGAACGTTGGCACTTTCATCAGCTGGAACACGTTCACCACGCATCTTGCGATCACGCACATCCCATGCTTTGGCAATCCACTGACTGTATATTTCGTGCTGCTCAGGGGTCATGTCGCAATATTCAACCTTACGTTCCTTCTTAGGCAGATCTTTCAATACTTGCCACTTCTTACGTCGTAGTATAAACGGAGTAAGCATGCTTCGGGCTCGTTCAATCCGTTGTTTGCTGAGCAACATCTGTCGACTGGAAGTGTCTTCGGTAATTGTATGAACCTGTTGTTTAAAAATTGCCTGAAGATCTTCTTCTTTCCGCTCAAAAATATCGGGCATGAGGAATTTGAGTAAACCCATCAACTCGTGGAGATTGTTTTGAAGAGGTGTGCCAGTCAATAAGAGTCGGAATTTGCTTCTGATTTTGGTGAGCTTCGAGGCCACGTCCGAGGTCGGGTTTTTCAATTGATGACCCTCATCATAGACTGTGCAAGTGAAACCATAATTCTTGAGCCACCTTGAATCCTCTTTGGCTTTGGCAATAACGTACGTCGTCACAAGCACATTGACTTGTTGTGTGTCTCTATCTTCTTCATATTGCATTCGCATCATCTCTCTTTCGGGAATGCTACCGTAGTATGGCTTGACGATCAGACCAGGGGCGAACCGTTGGAATTCCTTGAGCCAATTCTCCAGGGTTGCAGAAGGCACCACAATAAGATGCGGACCAGGTTCGCCAATCTCAGCTAGGTGAGCAATAAATGCAATTGTTTGTAAAGTCTTTCCCAGGCCCATGTCATCTGCCAGTATCGCGTTGAGCTCGTGCTTGAAGAGCAAGTATAGCCAATTAAGGCCTACCACTTGATAATCCTTCATCTTCACACCTTCCTCCAAGCTTGCTGGTTGCGGAATAAAGCCCTTCTTCACTTTAACGTCGCCATCATCACTGACAGGTGTGCCAATACCCGAATCATGGCTGCCGTTGGAGCGCTGGGAGTTGTTGGCCATTTGCTGTATATTCGTGAAGTCAAGCCCAGTACTGCCAGGTTGCGATCTCCCATGAACATCGACGCCCCACTGACTCATGCTCCGAGCGACAGGTTTGGCCATGTCTTCACATTCTTTGACGATCTGGTCTACAGCTCCGTAGGCTCTTGTCATTTCGTACGCTTTGTCCCAGACTTTTTCTCCAATTGGCATCGTAGCCCTCGACTTGCCTTTCTTATTCGGATTCTCTATATTCTGAATGGCTAGCACATTCTTGAATGGTCGACTAGAAAGCACATGCTCAGCAACATCTTTAGCAACACCAGTAATATCGCTTAGATCAGAAGCACTGCACTCATTAAAGAACTTGAAAACTCGACTTTGCAAAGATCTGTCTTCGTAACCCGAATGCACGCCAGAGTCTGCATCGCCATCTGATTCATCTTGAATGACTATGGCTTTTCTGTCACGTTCAGTTTTGGTGGTTGGAGAGGGGCTGCGATTTCTTCGACCTCTCATAAGGGTGCGCTTTTTGGCAGCCGGCTCTTGTGGGGGTGGTGTATCGAAGACATTGAGAATATTTTTCTGGGGAGCAGGTGCAATATCAGCCCATTTCTTTGCAATCGAAACGGCGGGCTTTTTAGCAGGTTGTGAGGCTTGAGTACTTAGTGGCATAGAATCTTTCTGCTTCTTCATGGCAGGCGTTGGCATCAACTCGTCTTCGGATCCTGTCAAGTCCAGTACTTGAGGTCTCTGTGTATCCCGCTTCTCACTCATGAGCAGGAGATAATCAGCAGCATCGTCGTATTGACCATTCTTGAGTACAAGAGCACTCCAACATTCAGCCACACTATGGTTTGGCAGCGTTGCATTAAGCCTGGCGGTTTGCCTTCGCCGATTAGGATCCGTAATATCGTTCAGTTCTTTTGGCTCCCATGATTGAGTTTGCCCCTGAGGTCTATCCACCGGCATGGCTCTTGATGGACCGTTTTGTCGTGGCTTCTTTATGACACCCCCATATGAGGTGGCCATAGTATCAGCCGACCGCTTGACAGCCAGTGAGCGTTGAGGTTCATAAAATGACTGGTTGATTATATCGGTGAAGCTGTTCGCGGCAGCTGGCAGTCTTGGTTGAAAGCCGTTCGTTTGCTCGTGTTGTCTCTGTTCTTGTATCTCCTTCAGGTTCTTCTGAAACTGAACAGGATTAATCTGCCCCTGCTGCACAGGCTGAACAGATTGTGCTACCGGTCTCGGTGTAGGGTTCAATCGTTCCTGCTCTCGCTGTTCCCGAATTGCTTTGAGGTTTTTCTCAAACTGCACCGGGTCAGCCTGCCCTTGTTTCACAGGTTTCAATGGTTCCGACTGCGGCTTGCGCTCGAAGGTCTTGCGCTTGATGTTGTGTCTCTCGCGCTCTTCCCGATCACTCTCGCTCGACTCGTCGTCCAAGGCTGGCCAAGCTCCGGCTTTTGGCTTTTCGACGGGAGGAATTGGACGTCTAAATGCTGTGCCAGGTGGTGCCATAGCATTGGCTAGGATGCCGGTCGGCCTTCGGGCCACTGGCGCAGCCATTGGTGAAGAAGCAGCAACCTGGATAACCGGTATTACTGGTGGCGGAGAGGATATGTCTGTCACTGGCGAACGTTCGACAAGGTGTGCGGCTTGTATAATATGCTGATTTGGTGATTCGGGTCGTTGAGAGGGTGATAAAACATATTGGGATTGTCCTATGGGCTGCAATGTGTCACTGTCCAGATCTGGCGAGTTTCTTATTCTTGTCAGAGGTTGTGTAGGAACTGTCGAGTGCAGAATTGGTAGCGTTTCTATAGTTTCGTAGCCAGTGGGTCTTCGGCTCGCTGGAAACAATTCATCCTCTGACTGCGCAGATAAAATCGGGGATGAGTCCATCTTTTATGTGCTTATTGCGCTGCTAAATGAGTGAGAAGGTGCGCTGTAACATGTGAGATCGACATGAGAGAAAGGTATACGCATGAACATGAGAGGGTGGTGGAAGTTTATGTAAGCGCAGTGAAGTGCAGAGAGTGAAGGTATGAGAGATCTCAGTTAGCACGTACACTACACTGAGTGCCCCCCTCGACAACCAAAACTTTGTCGAAGCCCCAACTCGTTCGACGCGTAAATTGCTGAGCGCGTCAGCCAAGGTGGTCTTCGGTCTCTCATAGAAACCAAACACGCTTTAACACTCCGTACATCTTTACAACAAGCCTCATGTTCCGGAGTCCAGCAGTCCACAGTACGAATAGCTTGCACTGTCCCAGTTCTACTGGCGCCGATGATTTCGTACAGACCGTGTAGACTCTGCCATGACCACTACGAAATCTTGTACCTTACACGCGACTGCGCACTCTCACGTTGCTAGAGTGACACGATACGTTAATCCTGCGGAGCACAACCCCCTTATCACAATTGAACAAATTATAGCGATAAAACAAAAATTGTCAACATGTTCGTGCTTGTTGTAGATCGTCGAAGCTTGGTTCTCTGTATCTACCTATGTACATAGGTAAGGTAGATAGTTGTAAACTTTGTACAGCATTGAGTGAAGGAACAACGCCAAGCCATGGCGGAGCGGATTGTTGCTTCGTTTTTATTCATTCAGTGACTATCACAACGACCATCATATCCATATGCTCGTTGTTTTCGAACCAACATCGAGACGAATTTGAACCTTCGGCACGTTCGAACACCAGATTTTAGTATTCAAGATACGAACCACGAGAAATACTGTCTTGCAGCCTCTTACTTTCATCCTACAGGCACACATAATTAGGCAGCACAATTATTCCACTCTGCCGTTGGAACCATCATCCTACCTTGACTCTTCCACAAAACAGACAAAAGTTATAGTTGTTCCTCACTTTGCGCCATACAACTATTTGTCTGTGCAGAAACCAAACACAAACCCCAATTTCTTGGTTTCGACTACTAGCTAGCGATCCTCATTCAATCTTAACTACTGCTCCAAAACCCGAAGACTTCGACCTCCAGCCTCGAACCAGCCGTGTCAAAAGTTGAAACTCAACTACTTGACTTCAACCAACCAAACTTGTAGACACAACCGAGATAGCCACTCGTGCAAGCCTTCCAGCCATACCACATATCCTCGACTCAGCCCAAGTTCACACAATCTCAGCAACCCCCACATCAAACCACCATCCCTCACCACTCAACCCATCCACCAGAATCTCACAATGTCAACTCTCCAACAACGCCGCCCCGGCGCCCCTCCCACAACCTCACCTACCGAAAAATCCCTCCAACCCAATCCCGGACCAAGCGACACAACCCCCCTCGTCTCCTCCACCGTCCTCCGCACCCTTCTTGTCTTCACATTCCTCATGGTCTCCGCCCCAATAGGAAGCTACTTCCTCACAGTCAACACCATTTTCCGCGGCAACGCGACGTTCGCCGGTGGATTCGCGGCGTTGGTGGCGAACGTCGTGCTGATAGGGTATATTGTCGTTGCGTGGAGGGAGGACGCTGATGAGAGTAGTAATGGTAACGGTGCGAAAAGTGTTGTTGGAACGGGTGTGCGTGGGCCGGTGGTGGAGGGGAAGAAGGAGATGTAGGAACTCCCATCCCTCTAACCAAGGAGACGTACTCGACAACTCCAGCTCTAGCTCCATTTTCAACTCTACGTCCCTCTTCCCCCAATCCTGGCGAATAAGACAAACTCAAATACCTAGCTGCAGAAAACACACAACACGTCCTCAATACTGAACGCACAACCGTTAGCGATCTACAGACAGACTCCAGCCTGATCACCTCAATACGGTATAGAACCTCGTCCAAACAACATGCAGCATACAATATATATCCTTATGCTGAAAGTCAACTCAACTCCATCAGTCATTTATCACCAGGGTATACCGCCAAGATATTCGGTGTCAGAGCACGGTTGTCTTCATTCCACATGCGGCAATCGCAACGCCACAATCGAATACAATGTACGAAGTTCAGCAGCAGGGTATACGGAGTATGTTCTATGCGCAATATTGTTGGTAGTCGGATTCTGTACTTACGACAGTGTGAACTGAGCCAAATTTCTCGCGGCATAAATGATCGATTCATTAAATTATTAAGCACTATGTTGAATACTAAGTACCAACCCCACCCATGCTCATAGTAATGGCCTCATCATAGTCGTTCAGCGCCTGGATTTTTAGAAGAATGGGGAGACCTAGGCTTGGGGCTCGCCCCCTCGTATCTTCGTCTCATACACCCGCCTCGTAGGAAGGAGTTGGCTCAAACTGCAGCTCGCTGCCTTGATATCTTTGCCAAACGTCGTGACCCGGAGAAAGTTCGAATTCCAATGCTAAAACTCCATACAATGCTTTTCCGCCAACAATCTGACATCAGATCTCATACCAAGACTAGTTTGGCTGAAACCAAGAAACACGTCCAGCGAACATCGAAACTGCCACTGTGATAGTGCACATACACTCGCAAGCTCGACACAACGTCGAAGTTGATGATCTTCTCGCCGTTGGTGGCTTGCAGGACCCCAAATGCCACTCCTGGATGAGCTTACAATTGTGTCCGACCATCAACAATGTAGAACGATACGAGATTAGGTTCCTGCAAAGGCCACTTCTTCGATTATGAGCGCTTCGAAAACGTCCTCTTGATCCAACTCTGTCTCTTCTCGGGTTTCGAGTTAACATTCGAGCCCGCTGACCAGCCGCTTTCTGCGGGCGGCTCGCCGTTAACAGACGAGAATTTGATGAGCTGCTTCGGTGGTGGTGCGGGCCTACTGTTAAACTCGTGACCATACTCATCGGTCGCGTAACCGTTCGCATATCCATTTGTATGACCATTCATGTAGCCATTCATCCGACCATTGTTCATGGCTGAGGGGGGATATGGGTTCCGCATCTGCCCATTTTGGCGGTGAGAGTTCGCTGCATAATCTTCGGGCTTTCTTACATTAGCTTGATGCAGTTGATCGAAAGAACTATTTTGTGAGCTAGGATTGGTCGATTTCGACATTTCATCAGATCCGGAAGTCATTGTATCATACGATTGTTGGTGCGAGTGCATTGAGGTTGGTGAATCTTGATTCGAATGGTAGGGCGCTGACGGGTACCGCATATGTCTTGGTGGGGGAGCACCTTGTTGGTATTGTTGCGGACCTTCTTCTGCAAAATTGTCGGGACGGTAATTGTATGAACTCGATCTGTAGTAACCACCTTGACCAGATCGCGTAGGTGGTGCACGGCCATTTGGAGAGTATGGACTGCTCGGGGTGCCGTAGTAACTGCTGCGTCGGTTTGCGCCATCGTAGCCAACTGTCGAAGCTGATGCGGTTAGCATGTTATTGCACAGGTGGACATGCCCACTTACCAGGTCTCTGATAGGAGGTTCGTCTGCTTGTAGTGCCTTCAGCAGCAGCATTAAAGGAGCGTATTGTGTCTAGTGGTCTTTCCATCCGATTGCGAGTGGGATTGGATCTGTCCGGGTCGACTACCAAAATATTAGTCCAGGTCCAAACAGTCAGCCTATGCTCCAGCTTACCTATCACACCTCCTTCTTGGTCTTTGTGAACCATATTCCTCAGATTGGCAAGATTCGAATCCTCGAGAGCAACAGCAGCTATACCGAAAGTCAGCATACGATAGACTTGATTTTGATGGAATATTTACCTGGCTGCGCTTCCTGTAGGGCGCGGGTAGGATCTGATTTGCCTTCAAGCCGTCTCTTATCTTGCGGAGTTTCAGTCAAATCGAGTTTGTTGTGTTTCGAACCAGAACTTTTATGGGATATGACAGAGGCATGGCTCAAAGCAGAGAAGGCCCTAGGTCTCTCTGGTCGCGTCCTCTGAGGTGTGATGGGAGAAGAATGGTTGTCCATGGTGAAACGGTAGTAGCGACTGTAAAATTTTGGGACTGAGGAAGGTCGAGTGCACTGTTTTTACAGCACAGCGCAGTTGCAGTTGCAATTTCCTGATCGATTGCTAACGTTGAAGAAGATGTTGCAAAGATTATCGGTACTCTTGCACCTATTGTCAACGAGCGGCAGTGGCTTCGCAGTTGTGTGGCGGGATGACTTCTGACAGGTGGTGGCAGGACGAACCGGATATCAGAATCGTATACACTCGCAAGACTTGGGTCCAAAAAAACAGGGAATGTGAAACCCCACTGGTGAAACAAAGTATGTCTAAGAAACAAGCAATTGACTAGTCAATCGTACACTCAAACAATGTATAAAGATGAACGAAAGTGATTATGTGAAGCAAAAGAAAGACTGTGAAGGTGGTGGAGGGTATTCAGTGATACCCGACTCGACGATAATGATGGAGCCGCGCGTTGAGGCTGGTGGGACAATCGGCGTCTGCCTCGGAGCACCTGTTTCCGTACAGCTGGAAGGATAAAGGTAGTGATATTCAAAGCTACAGTTGTCTTGCGTGGAAGACAACGCTTACGTTCTGACTTTTATGGAGCAAGCGAAGAGCTACTGTACTTGCAAGACAAACTTGATTCTAAAAAGCTGACCACAACCACTGCCTCGTAACCCGCTTTTCCACGCCCAACAGAACGCGCGATGATATTATGCCGAATCTGGAAAAAAGCTTAGATGAAACTACTGCGGAGTTGCCAAACCTGACCACTCAGTGCCTTTGTGCTGGACGGAATCTTTCGAGGCATCAACGAGGCGAACGGGGTGACGCCATTGGTCGTATAGCACAAACCCCTACAATCTTTAAACCCTTTCCCAACCAGTCGAAGATATTCCTTCTACTCCGCCGTATCTCAACGGATCCTTGACGCGCAACTCTCGGCCTGCTTGCACTTATTCTATACCCACAAACCGCCGTGAAATTCTTCTGCTCCATTTGCTCAAGGTCCACCAGTAGGTGGTTCTGGACAACGCGGTGCTCGTTCTAAGGTAAGTATCCAGGACCCTGGACAAGCTCGCCATTTATGCCTGCATTGTAGATATTCAAAAGCGTGTCACAGCAGCAGCAGCAGCACCACAAAATATAGCCTTTTGCGGACTTTCATGTCTCGGCACATGTCTGCATGTTTTGCGCTTATGCTTTTAATATACTGTACTGTACTGTAGGCATTATTGGCCGAACCTCCGACATTTCGCACTTGGCAGACGACCTTCACTCGTCGTTCCTGGATCGTTAATTCTCCGTCTTCCTCCACACTTGTTATTGACCTTTGGTCCATGAAGCTGGTTGACCTGTAGGAATAGAGCTAGCTCCCTTGTTGCATCATCACTTCTCAGGCCACAACCTTCCCTGTTAGCCTTGCATATCAGGATCTCTGGCGTGTCACTGGCTCCTCTATCGTGCTCGATGCGTATCACAACCCTTTACACTTCCGTGGTGCTCACTACACGTGGGTATTCATGACGGCTGCTAGCAATTGTCCCAAAGCTTCCAGCTTTTTAGCTTTGATGTGAGTGCAGTTTGACACAATTAAGTACTGCCTTATGCTGATAAAGCAAACAACAGCCCGGGGAGTAGGAGTCTGGGGTTGATGGCAAAGTCTGGTCTTTGCACAGCATTCAAGTGTTCCTGGAAACCGTGTTACTTCGTGCCACTCCTCATGTTTCAGAGCTGTCTTCAGGATTTGAAAATGTACTAGAGCAACCACAATCCTTGTAGATGAACTTTGCCTCGACGCTGATTGGTAGTGTCCACTGAATCCCATCTCACGCCCTTGCCTGACGGAGGTTACTGCACTCTGTTCCTTTATAACAGGCTCGTTGCAAGAGTCTGCCATATCTCGAGACACTCGAAAGAGACGACAACCCGTCATGATTGATGGAAGCCTGTCACAGCTGAACCAAGAGTTTTCTCATGGTCAATTACTGTGATGGATGTGTGTCGCGTTGTGGTAGTGTAGATTCCTGTGTCTAACCCAGAGATGGATGGCTGATCAAGCAGTTTGATATCACCGATATGCACCATCGGATTTGTGTAGGTGTACCTACTGTCAATCACTGTAAGACGGCCTTCTTCCTACGAACTCATTCAGGTCATAGCGTGTCACAACCCCAAGAACGAACTTTCGACCATCATCGGTGACGACAGCAAAGTCCTGTTTTGTGCCTGTAGCATAGCTACCCACGTTTTCGAAAAAGCCTTCTAGCTCCCACAATTCGGTTTCTAATGAGATGGTCTGGTATCTCCTGCCTGCGCTTCTTTTGAACTTTACCATAGCCTTCTCGACCGGATCCGAGGGGTCTAGCTGTTTCGATTCAAATAACGACTTGAGCTTGGATATTGGCAGATAGCCTACGAGTGAACGTGTCTTTTCGGATAGGACGGTAAGGTGAGAATAATCGTGAGATGATGCCGTGAGCATGGCAGAGGATAGCGATGTGGTGGGAGAGGTGGACAATGCTGGAGGTAAGTCGAGGTCAGCCACCGTGGCGCCTCGATACTTCCTCGCCCATGAGTCTAAGAGTGCCTTGCTTTCAGGATCTGTGGAAGATGTTCCATTTGTCTGCGACATACTGGCGCCGCATTCACTTGTCAGAGCAAGTCGCGCGTACAGCTTACCGAAGACAACTAGAACAGCAGTGCAATCGACGACCGTGTTGGTGTTTCTCTGTTATTCTTGAAAATCCTCAAGACTGTTGCTTGTGTTCTGAGGTTTGTGCAAATTAGCGAATGATTGACACGATATCAAATTCGGGTCTAATTCCTCCACCAGTTTGTGCTTCTCAGATTATGACGTAGTAATTCTAACTTCCCCAGATTGCCCAGCTGAGGGGGGTGCCGGTGGAGAGCTTGAACTCACTTCTTATAGTACCCTCCACTAGCACTTCTCAACGTTATTATTAAGCATTCGGTGTATTACTATTTCAATGTTGTAAACAATCTCTGTCGAGGTAGCTGGCCTACAACTATCGTACCTGAGAGCTACACCCTCCAGCTGGCACACGAGTCGGTGGACGAGCTCGTGGCCCTCGCGAAGACTTGTACGCAGCAGCAGATAAGCACGAGAGCACCACAACGTCAACATGGTTGGCCTGTTCCCGTCCCAGGCTGCTATCAGCCAGTCTTTCTTGCCAACATCGCCATTCTATAAGCCAGAGTCGACACCACACCCACAGACACGTCCTATCTTCTCAGCATGGAGTGCTGCCGACACGGCCAAAGATAAAGCTCAGCAGTTAAGTGCGGCGGCTACCAAAGAATATGAAAAAGTCAGCCAGAAGGCGCAAGCCAAAGCAGGTTCGATTGAGCTCTATTCTGGCAAATACTATGCTGCCTGCACAGTTGGTGGTATTCTCGCATGCGTATGTATCAGCAGTCTGTTCCGTGGCTCTACTGAACATGGATAGGGTACCACGCACACCGCCGTCACACCTCTCGACCTCGTGAAGTGTCGCAGACAAGTCAACTCCAGCCTATATAAGGGCAACGTGGATGGTTGGAGCAAGATTTGGAGAGCAGAAGGTCTTCGAGGTATCTTCACTGGCTGGGGTCCAACCTTTGTCGGCTATTCAGTGCAAGGTGCTGGAAAATATGGTTTCTATGAATACTTCAAGCATCTGTACACACAGCTTGCTGGTGAAGAGACAGCTGCCAAGTACAAGACCATTTTGTTCTTGTCGGCATCTGCATCAGCTGAGCTCATTGCCGATGTTGGTCTGTGTCCCTTTGAAGCCATCAAGGTCCGTATGCAGACGACCATTCCACCACAGTTTACTGGTACTATGCAAGGCCTCAGCTACGTTACAGCTAGAGAGGGCATAGGAGGGCAAGTTGATCCGCTCCATTTCTGGTTGAGTGCTAACATCCTTACAGCCTGTACAAGGGCCTCAACCCACTTTGGGGTCGACAGATTCCATATACCATGATGAAGTTCGCGTCTTTCGAGAACATCGTCAATGCCATGTATGCCTACCTGCCTGGAACCAAGAGCGATTACGGAAAAGGAGCTCAAACGGCGGTCGCATTCTCTGCTGGTTATCTCGCTGGTATTCTGTGCGCCATCGTTTCTCATCCCGCCGATGTCATGGTCAGCAAACTTAATGCCGAACGTCAAGCTGGTGAGAGCTTCGGCGGTGCTATGAGTAGAATCTACGGTAAGATTGGATTCGGTGGTCTCTGGAACGGACTCCCTGTCAGAATTGTAAGTCTGCCTCGAGCAAGGGTTGATCAAGCCTCTCTAACCCCGCCACCAGGTCATGATTGGTACGCTCACCGGTCTGCAATGGATGATTTACGATTCGTTCAAGATCTTCATGGGTCTGCCAACAACTGGTGGTGGAGGAGACGTGAAGAAGCCGGAAGAGCCTCCTATGAACCTTTCACGAAATTGACGGGATCTTTTGGTTCCTGGGTCACGATTTATGACATTGATGACAGTACAGAACACGCACATGTTCGAGCGATTTTTCTTTCAAGTACAAACAGCCGGCGCATCCCTTTCATCCAGTGTCTACCTATCTTTAATCGCAGCATGAGAATAATAAAATTGTCTAACTACTACCAAAACAAGTTAGCACACACCAATCGCTTCTTCCCCCGAGAATGCGATAAGGATCTCGGCCATGACATCATGCCGAACTTATAGTACTCTCGAGTAGTCTTGGTAGTGTGGTCGAACAATGCATGAGATCCATATATTCGCAAATCATCTCCGACTCACAAAATGCCTATTGTATTCTCAGCTGACGGTTATGCCTGATGGTTGCTAAAGCAAGAATGATATAATGCGCGTTCATGCCCATGCTCTGGTAGTTCTTCCACTATCGGATACTATCTGAAATTTACCTCCACGTAAGAGATCAAATTCGGAAGTCTACATATAATTCCCATTCGTAGAGCCTGCAGCCGAAGTCAGCATTCACGTTGCCAACACAGCACAACAACAACCGAGATGTCTCTCAATATGTCGCATGGTCGCGGTGGTAAGTCCGGCATTCCTGGCAGAGAGCCGTGGTAGCTGACCTGCGCCTCAGGCGCTGGCAACATTCGACCTGATGATACTTTGTACACCGACGGAGAAATCGTTCGTGAAGGTCCAGTAGGTGACCAAGGGGATGGCCCCTACTCAGCAGGCCGTGGAGGTGCTGGCAATATTGACCAGGATGGAAGTACGGTTGATCATACCACTGGCCGCGCCGGCGACGATGACTACATCCCAGAGACGGCGACACGACCAGTAAAACAAGAGCCGCAACATTTTGGTCGTGGAGGTGCTGGGAACGCGGTCAAAAAGGTCAGTTCGCAGGGCTTCGAGGAGGATGTTCCACATGAGAGCATGAAGGACAAGATCAAAGATGCCTTGCACATTGGCAAGAAGGAGAGATAGCTCAAGCAATGGGATAAACGCAATAGCTTGTGGTGTGATACCTGTTACCGTCCTGATAGACTTCAAACAGACTGCGAGTGTGAACAGCCATTTATTTCAGCCCATTTATTGAGGAGATCGCGCAACCTCCAAGTTTACCTCCTTGCATAAAGTAAATCCTGTATGAGCGGCTGTCTCATATAGCGGTATTCGTCGGCAGGGTCAAGGAGGACACCAGTCAGCTTTGAACAATCAGTACTGTGTGGTCAGCTAGTATCTGACAGTGCCAGCGCAGTGGTCGATAATTGTTTGTCTTTTTGTTTACCTAGGTACTCGTATTGTTTATGCGGCCCTAGCGTCAGACACGCTAAATTACCGTGTTTCGCCAAACCAGACAACAATCACGACTGGCTGCCATCTCTTGGATCCTTCGCACTGCAACTACCAGCATCAACCTTGGCCTTCCCATCCCACCAACGTGCCTATATCATCTTCTTACTCTCGATCTTCACGTCTACAGAGGTAAAGCACTCATTTCGAAGTGTTTGTTCACCACAATAGTGAAGCTTGGCCCGCGCAGCCACGTTTGGATATTCACACGCGCTTCGATACCTGAATCGCTTTGCGACTATTCGACACGTCAATGAAAGCGTACCAAGCAAGACTTGAAGCCAAGCTGTCCCGTTCGTGGCCATCGGATCCACCCTCCTCTATGGCACCAGCCACGCCGAGTAATTCTAGAAAACGAAAAGCTTCGGAGCTTGAAAACGATCATCCGTCGGACGGTTCCCACAAGACTGAAACGCCAAAGCAGAGTACGAAGAAAGCAGAGCGACGATCGGAACCTGCGGATGGTAGCCCGCCTTTCAAGGTCTTCTGTCCGGCGAACCCTGATCATCCAACACAGCAGGAGGCCTTCCATAGCGAGGCAACATTGGCTGATGGCTTTCGTTGGAAGTACAGAGTCGAGCCTCAACAATGGGGAGACATAAAGTCTTATAAGAACGTAAAGCGTATGTTGTTCGTCTACACCTACTAGCGCCCTGCTAACGCGCTGCAGTTCAAGAACAGACCTTCTCGACGAATGATATAATATATGTGAACCGACAAGATGTACCTCCTTCGCCACCTAGTGAGGATTTCACAGACAAGCAACTCCTCGAGTATGACCAAAAGAACTTCTGGGTGGGAAAAATAATACAGGCCAGGGCAAGGTCTGACAAGGAAGTGTACATCCTTGTGGCCTGGCTGTATTGGCCCAATGAATTGCCCAACGGACTGCGCAAACCATATCATGCTGATGGCGAATTGATCTTAAGCAACGCGATGGATATCATTGATGCGACAACAATTTCTTCCCTCGCTGAAATAGAGCACTGGCCAGAGGTTGATGATGATAACGACATGTTACAGCAAGCGCCCGAAAGATTCTGGAGGCAAACTTTCAATGCCGGAGGACTCAAAACACATAGTAAAACAGACCAATCACACCTGCTTAGCAAGCTACGCACATATTGCAAATGCAAAAAACAACAAAATCCCAGCAAAAGAATGTTTCGTTGCTCAAACAAATCATGTAAGACATGGAATCACGAGGAATGCCTCATCGAAGAGATCGGAAAGAATGCATTAGATGCACACGAAAATGGAACAATCGAAGACTTTGTGAAGCAACATGAATCGCACAAAACTCTAGGTCAACGTGCATTCCAGCCTGTCAAAGCATTGGCGAAGAAGATCGAAGAGACGTTTGAACATGCCCTTGAAGACGGCATCGAAGCAGTCAAGGAAGAGACCAACCTCAAATTGGGAAATGGAACTTCACACGGTAATGGTACCTCAATGGCATCAAAGTCGGTTGCAAAGAAAGGTCGATTGAAGAAAGGGGCTTGGGAACAGTTATTCAGCATTTTCCTCAACAATGCTGATACCGATGCTGATGCCGATACGCCGCTTGTTGCCGTGATCAGAGAGAAGTCTGATAGACACAGATCATGGGAGATTAAGGTGGACTGTCTAGTCTGTGGGGAACCGATGGATTCATGAAGATCAGGAGTACAGAAGACCTGGAGGATACAGGAATACTCAAAACTCTAGCGACTATTGGGACCGTGCGGGAAGAGACAACTCGTGTCCGACGATGCAGCATTTGATCACGTTCAGCCCAGGAGAGTAACCATGCTCGGAGCAAAGATATACCAAATTCGACATCCATTCTAAGCTGCGGCGCACGCGCAAAGAGGGATGAAGCAGCTGGTATAGCATACGCCAGGGGCTACGAAAGACACGGTTCTTATAGCAATTATCGTTTTGGGTATGGCAGAGCATTAGCGTGTTCTTGGTTTTGTTTTTGTTTCCAAATGATAGCCGTTCTTACGTTGCTTTGCTTTGACATATTTTGTGTTGTGTTGCGTCGTGTTTTATTACAGTGGAGCGGAAACGGAGCGCGGAGTAAGCCAGGGTAGGGAAAGTTCGGAATACTATAGCAAGCCAGGCAACCTCAAAAATCTATATCTTGCATCACTGTATCCTCGTCCTGCTCCTCCTCCTTCCCCTCCCATACTACAACAATGCTCTAGCACAACACCACCCCTTCGCCTAAAACACAACCTCTCTTTCTACTCAAATCCGCCCAGAACTGGTCCAGCGGCATTTAGAAAAGGGGGGGTTGTGGTGAACTTCCTGCTTGCTTGCTTGACAAGAGTCCCGTCCTCGATCAAAGGCGCTACGTACCTGTACAACAGACGGATTTGACTGAGATAGAAACAAACTCACGTCCTGATAGTAGGTAGTGCCTCTTCGGAGATGAGGTTTCTTAAGCTCGTAGGTATAGACAGCATGGACAGTAATTAATACCTGCCTACGCATTTGTTTTGGGGGGCGTTAGGATGTGAGGTGAGGTAGTATAGAGAAGGGGAAGTTATATACATATCTTGTTTTACTACTATTTCTCCACCAGTATACTATCGGTCTATTTGTATTATAGACCTGGTACTCATAGGGTTAACATCTAGAGGAATAGATACGTACTACGAACGTGTAGATTATTGAAGGTCTGAGACAGAAAATTAATGTAGGAATGGTACTGTACTTTGCTAAATTTATATTATGAGTCGATTTGAGTCTTCCGGAGGTCGCCAGTATACAAGTACTGTACTGAAATCACGCAAATTATGATTTAGAGAAGGGGACATGAATTCGCATTCTTCTACTGTACTGTACTGTAATTGCTCTCTCTACATGTAGTTACTAGTAATCAGCACACATCAGTAAGTCTTTGGGGAGCCACCATATTCGCCGCAGAAAAAATTGTTCAACATCCCAACAAGTCACTTTCACTCCGTAAAATGCTTCCCAGATACTGTACTCGGGATGGACACCCATTCACATCTCACATCATCCTCATTCCAGTGAATTCACTCCAACTTTTCACTTCGGCGGGGATGCCTTCGACACGAGGTAATTTGGCGTTCATGCATTGTGCGAAAAGGAGGGCAGTCTAGAGAAGGATAATGTGTTAGTATGTATAACATAAAACTGCTATTATGTGGCTGGGGGGCACCAGAGTCAGTGAGAGAACGTACCTTAGCCTCCATGAACAACGGGACACCGAAATCAACAGCATTCCGCCTCATAACGTAATCTTGATCAAGGAGTGTCTTGCCACGTGTTTTCGCGATATTGAACACACCCTTAATATTGTATTTTTGGAATACCTTCCTCAAAGCATTTTTGTCCTTGACTGGGAATTCAAGGACCTCGATTTTTGCACCGGATTTCTCGAGGTGTTGCTTGACTCCGTCGTTGGCGGCGTAGAACTTGTAGTCTAGGGGTCGGAGGTATTCTACGATCTTCGGGAGTTCGGGGAGCTCGGTTGAGCCACCTAGGAGGATGCCTTCGCCTGGTTCGGGCATGCGGAAGTTCATTGTTGACTGGAAGGAGGCCCAGTATGCTTCGATTACGTCCTTGCCGAAGCAGGCTATTTCTCCTGTGCTGCTCATTTCGACGCCGAGATATGGATCTGCGCCCGCGAGACGTGTCCAAGAGAATTGTGGGACTTTGGTGGCGACGTAGTCGCGCTTCTCGGCCATCAGGTCTTGTGGAGCGGGAACGTTGGTTTGTGCGAGAGCTTTTGTGGCGGTGTCGATGAAGTTTGTGCCGAGGACTTTGCTGACGAAGGGGAACGATCGAGATGCACGGAGGTTGCATTCGATGACCTTCAGTGCGGGTTCGGAGCCGTCTTGTGAGTCAGCTTTGATGACTTGCATGTTGAAAGGGCCGGTAATCTTCCATGCTTCAGCGACCTTCACGGCGATTTCTTTCAAGCGAGCCATCATTGTGTCATCAAGATTTGCTGGTGGTAGAACAAGAGTTGCATCACCGGAGTGGACACCAGCTGGCTCGATATGTTCGGATACAGCGTGAAGAATAAGCTTGCCCTCCGAAGCCACTGCGTCGATGTCGATTTCCTGAGCGCCTTCAATGAATTTGGTGAGAACAACTGGATGGTCGGGAGAAACTGAGGCAGCGTTAAGAAGCTTGTCTCGAAGCTCATCTTTGCTGTAAATCACGGACATAGCAGCTCCGGATAAGACGTATGAAGGTCGGACAAGGACAGGATAACCAACTTCATCAGCGAAGTGCTCAGCATCTTCTGGCGTGGAAAGTTCCTTCCATGCTGGTTGATCGACACCAATTGAATCGAGAATGGACGAGAACTTGTGTCGGTCTTCTGCCTTGTCAATATCTTTAGGGTCTGTTCCAAGTACCGTACATTTGCCCTCTTCTTGTAGTCGAAGAGCGATGTTCTGAGGTAGTTGTCCACCGACACTCACCACAACACCGCTGGCGCCTTCAAGCTCATATATGTCTTGCACCCGCTCATACGATAACTCTTCGAAATATAGTCGGTCGGCAACGTCGAAATCAGTGCTATAAATCTTGTCAGTGTCATGCTATCAACGAAAGGAGAATTAGTATACCTATAGGTCTCAGGATTATAATTGATCATGACCGTTCTCTTACCCATCTGTTTCAGCGACAGTGTAGCGTTGACAGCACACCAATCGAATTCAACAGAAGAACCAATTCTGTAAACACCAGATCCGAGAATTATCGTGCCATGGTCATTGAAAGTCACATCATGAGAGCTGGCGTTGTAAGTTGTGTAGAGATAGTTGGTGTCGGCAGGGAATTCTGCGGCTAGGGTATCAATCTTTTTGACCCAAGGTCTAATATCAAATTGTTGTCGTTTCTTTCGAACATCAGTCTCTGAAGCACCGCAATACATGCCAATTTGCTTATCGGAGAACCCCTGCTTTTTGGCCTTGTGCAACAACTCTTTCTTGACTCCTGTGAGAGACCCGATAGCTTTGATTTCATTAATGGTGTCTACCAGGTTCTGGAGCTTGTACAAGAACCACTTGTCAATTTTTGATAAATCGTGAATTTTGTCGACGCTGTAGCCCTCGTGGATCATAGCTTGACCGACAGCAAGCCACCGGCGGTCTGTGGGGTTCTTCAACACATCATCAAGATCATCAAACTTGTCTCCCTGGAATCCAACATATCGAGGGTCAACCTGTCGAATGGCTTTCTGAAACGACTCCTCGAAAGTACGACCAATGGCCATAACTTCACCAACCGACTTCATAGCACTTCCAATGTCGCGCTTGACGTGCTGGAACTTGGACAAATCCCATCGTGGAATCTTGGTAACGATGTAGTCTAAGGAAGGTTCGAAGTTGGCTGTTGTGGTTTTTGTGACCGCGTTTGGTAGTTCCGGCAAAGAGTGGCCAAGACCAATTTTCGCAGCCGTATATGCAAGTGGGTAACCAGTAGCCTTGGATGCCAATGCCGATGATCGAGAAAGACGAGCATTGACTTCAATGACTCGATAGTCCAGGCCATCTGGTTGAAGGGCGTACTGCACGTTGCACTCGCCAACCACACCCAAGTGTCGTACGATCTTGATGGCAGCAGTGCGAAGCATGTGGTATTCCTCATCACTCAGTGTTTGACTGGGCGAAACCACAATACTGTCTCCGGTATGTATGCCCAAAGGATCGAAGTTTTCCATGTTGCACACAGTAATGCAGTTGTTCTCAGCATCTCGGACAACTTCATATTCCACCTCTTTCCAACCTTTTAGAGACTTTTCGACCAAAATTTGTGGGGCCAGAGCGAGTGATCGAGAGCACAAGTTACTCAGCTCCTCGGGGTTATTGGCAAAACCAGAACCTAGACCACCCAGGGCATATGCAGAACGGACAATAATTGGATAACCGACAGTCTCGGCGGCCTCAAGAGCTCCTTCGACGGTGTCCACGGCAATCGACTCAGCAATTGGGATATCAATTTCTTTCAGTGCTTTCGCGAACAGGTCACGATCTTCGGAAACCTCGAGCGTTCTGACGCTAGTTCCTAGCACTTTCACACCATACCGCTCAAAGATGCCCATCCTTTGCATTCGCACACCCAAGTTGAGAGCGGTCTGACCGCCAAAAGCCAGCATGATGCCATCAGGCTTTTCGCGCTCGATAACGTAGGTGACATATTCGGGTGTGACAGGGAGGTAGTATACTTCGTCGGCAAGCTTGTGGTCGGTTTGAATGGTAGCGATATTAGGGTTTATGAGGACCGACCTGACATTGGCTTCTTTTAGAGCTTTGAGTGCTTGAGAACCTGGATGATACTACAGTTAGCTGCATGCCCTCCTCCCAAGCTGATTACTCCAGAGGGCGCGTTCAACATACCCGAGTAGTCGAATTCTCCAGCCTGTCCAATACTCAGACCACCACTGCCAATAACTAGCACTTTCTTCACGTTCACCAGGTTCTTCCCAGCTTCGATAATGCCGCTCTCGAGGTATGCTTCAGGACGAGGAGGTTCTTGCACAGCAGCATAGCGACGTGTAGACCTTGTGAACTTCCTCGTCTGCAGCCAGTAAGGGGTTTTGGGCGCCAGTAAGTGTCTATTCTGCTGGGTACTGAAGGAGGTGAACGCGCGAACAGTTGGTCGCGCGACTGCGGGTCGAACCTCACGCAGCAGAACTGAGCTGACCTGTCGCAAACATCGAGCAGAGGCAGCCATCTTGAGGGCTCCTCGCAAAGGTCAAGAGCACAAACACGTCAATGTGAGCAATGTTGAAGCTGCAACAGAATGTGCAAGCTGAAACAATATTATGACTACCACTCCCCAACTTGGGTATCGGCGGGAAAAAAGTTTGGACGAATAGATAAGCTCGATAAGCCTCGCAGTGAAGGAACAAAGACGACAGCAATATTTACCACTGAGTCAATAATGCTATCCACAGGATGTGTGAAAGCTTATTTTGTTCCGAGCTCCCATCGATCCAGCTTGGATGACCTCTACACTGCTATACAGTACACTGACTGATACCGACTTTCAGAAAATTTTCACGTTAAGCTTAAGTGTTTGGGAAATGCAAAGCATCCAGAGAGGTGGAGCTTGCATCGCCGTTGTAGTTACTTTCTCATTGGTTCATTCAAATGCAGCTGGAAAATATTCCAAAGGTGTGATTGGTCAATCCGAATTCTGTACTGCTCCACTAGCTTCGCTTCCGTTGTGTGCACCGAAATACGGAGTACTGTATGTACATTAGATATTGTAGTCTACGCAAGTACACAACTCGAAGACCACAATGTTTGTTCACCTAGGGTCAGTACTGGTCTCTTCGACATATCGGCCTGAACCTGTGCAGGGTAGATATCCGAACAAGTGCATGTTTATTGTTTGAGCTCAACATAGGCAGCCGGGAAAAGACCAGCTTTACCCTTGTATGTGCCATGCCACCAATCTTCGTCAGGGAACGACTGTCTGCGTTAGTAAGAAGTAAGGCACTAGTTGTATGAGTACTCACAATATCGGTGATCACGGCTTCCTCAGGGAAGGAGATTTCATTCTCTTCACCGGCCTCATAATCATACAGTGCTGTTGCACTTGCTCCCGCGGCCTCTTCATGAGCCGGTTCTGCGACAGGAGCGGGCACTGCAGCAGGCACAGCTCTGGTTTCTGTCTTCGTTGAAGCGAACGTGGGTACCGGGTCTTCCGTGTCCTCCTCGATAAGCTGAAGGTAGTTGCTTGGTACAAGTCCTTGTTGTCCGTGGCTATTCGTGACCAACCACCAATCTGGATCAAGTTTTTGTATGTCTGTCACAACCTCGCCCTCTTGGAGAGAAATCTCGTTTTCCTCAGCCGCATCATAGTCAAACTCTGCTCGAGCACGCTCGCCGCCACCCACAGCCGCTGCGGGCGCTTGCTCTACAGCTTCTCGACCCATCGTCGATACCGCCGCCGCTTGCGCAGCAAATCTGCCAGGGTCATGACCTTGTTCAGGTTCATCATCTGCGTCAGGTTCTGGGGCAGCATGAGCCAGAGACCGTATCGGCATGGCTGGTGGTGGTGAATGAACGTCTTCGTGTACGTCAGTGACTGGTGCTGCCTTACTGATAGGCGCAGCCACCCTAATAGGCGAGCTTGGTTCCGGGGTAGGAGGGGTAGGACTTCGTTGGTGACGCGGTGGAGGCACAGGCATTGCTGATGTTTCTGCTTCTGGTTCTGCTTCTTCCTCCTCTTCCTCGTTGTCTTGCGATACACCTGCACGGGCCATGCCAGGAATTGGTATGCCCCGATTTGGTTTGGTGCTTGCTTCTGGTTCTGGTGCGGGTGGAGGTGGTGCCCGATCATAGGTGGACGGAGGTGCTGGCGCTCCCATCGGCACAGCACCACTAAAGCGGTCTCTAATCGAGCCGACACCTCCAGCTGGAGAAGCCGCAGGCTCCTCTTCAGGAGCGGCTTCTCCTGTTCGCTGCTCGGAAATGTTGGATTTACCAGTTTTGTCGGTGCTGACTGCACCCCACTTTTTGCCCGCATACCCGCTCTCCCATCCACCTGCAGGGCTTTTTTCCTCGCTGCTCGGGGGTGCTCCCGCGTGGCCAGACACAGGCAGCGCAGAGCCACTGCCGCTGATACCTCTCTCACGTGCCTTTTTCTCCGCCCAGATTTGAGCGGGTGTCTTGCCACCCTGGTCGGCAAATGTGCGACCAGCTGCACCGATTGGAGCAGCACTGGCGATGGGCTTGGCTTCAAACCCGCCAGGGGTGGGAGCTTTCGTGCCTGTGAAAGCGCCGCCACCTCCAAACTTGTTGGCAACTTTCGGTTTAGGCATGGACGTAAGTCGCTCGGGACCAGAAGAGAAGGCAGCAGATCGCTGTGCAAGTGATGGTGGTTGATACTCCTCTTCTTGTTGTGAGGATTGTGGAGTAGGCTCGGGAGACGAGACTGAATCCGGCTTTTGTGCGCGAGCTCTGATGGCAGCAATGTCCACTTTTCCAACAGGCTCATATGATCCCTTGACAGTTTCGGGTCTTTCGTCTTTCAACTGGCCAGACTCCTTAGCCTGCCTCCTTATTTCACTAATGTCAACCTTTCCAATAGGTTGGTATGCTCCTCTTACAACGTCTGGACGGTCATTTTGAGCTGGAGCATTGAAAGCAGGGGCGGTAGGCTTTTGGGCAGCTAACTCTCGCATATTTACCTTCGTAGGCTGATAGGCTGGGGCTACCTTTTCAAGCTGTGTTCTTGTGACTTGCGGCGCATCAGATCCCCATCCGTCCTCATCTACATTCGTGTCGATTTTTCTCGCCGATCGCATAGGTACGCCAGAGCTTTGAGTTGGAGTAAAAACAGGTTTGGATGCGACCGGAGGCTTCGTCGCAGAGGCAGCCGGTGCAGAGGCATCGTTGCTTGAGTATTTTGAACCCGAGGCATCAGCTACTTTCTGAATAATGCTTTCAGGCGTCAGGTCACGATCTGATCGCGCGGTGATCTGTACATGATAGCCCTGCAGTTGTCAGTGGCCGTCCTCAGTAACCCTTTGGCCAACATACATGCAGAAGTTTAGCAACGGCCGTCATGTGGCTTGTGAAGTAACCTTTGGTCCGCTCGGGCACACCCTCACCACACCAAGCTATTAGGGCGTTCTTCGGAAGACCACTGTTTGAGTCTTTGACTTTTACGAACGCGAATTGTACTCGACCATCAGAAAATTCGTCTATTAGGTCGACCAACTCTCCCTCTGGCGGGTGTTAGCATAAACCGCAGTGGAATAGCTGCTGACATACCTCCACTACTCTGGACCTTGAGTACACTTTCTTTGTTACCTGAGTCCTGAAAAGCGTTGGCGAGGGGTGCCGTGACTGAGAAAACAGCCCATTGACCATAGGTGGGGGAGGATGCGGCGGGGCCGCTGGGCTGAGCGCTGAGTACTGTCTGATAGCTCTTCGAGATTGATGGACCATTCGTCGAGAGATTCAGAGACGCCATGGTGAGAATGTGTAAAGTTCGAGACTTCGAAACGTAAGGTGAAGGTTATGGTTTCGTTAAGGTGCTTGACATAAACCAGCTTGTATTCTTCAATTCTGTAGGTTCAGCGACTGGAGATAGCGTAAACTGAGTCAAAACAATTTCTATGGCAGACTGTAGTGTGAGCAGTCAAAACGACAGACTCGTAGATCGTAGATAATTGATACAAGGTGCAGGGCCTGTGAAATAACAGAAGAGTGCTGTGTCTCGATACCAACTGCTTCGTCCAATGTTGCAGTTGGAGTCGACCGCAGCGCAGCTTATGACGAAGCTCTTGGCATTAGCGTCCGAGGCGGCCTCCAGACACGCGCTAAACTCACCAGTGGCGGAATGGTTGGAGGCCACCATTCAAGGGAACTCCCGTCGTGTTCTGCCTGCTCAGCTACACTGTATCTTCCTTCCACCTCATCTGTTTGCACCACGTTACCCCGATCTGCAGCACATACAGTACTCACTATTCAGTCGTCCGAGACTTCCACGTTTCAGGCTTACGGTTCCTCTTGCTATATAAAACTGTTCAGTCATCCAGTATACGCGCGTGGAACGACTCTGGCCTTTGAACTCCACCACTTCCTACAAACCACATGTGTTCAGATTTCATGATCGCCTGCCGATTTTCTCGGGAAACACCTCAGTTGCCGTGCTCGACTCATCAGCCAAACAAATCCCTAAGGACGACCGATATTGTCATTTGAGGTACTACAACAATAACAGCCGAAGTGCTGCTGGATAAGTTATCCCGAGGAACATCATAACACCGGTTGTGAAGACTGGAATCTCAGTTTGGTCTTCTCCAGGAAGACAAATATCTTTCATCCACCCCCCTTTCTTATGTCTTGCCCTCATTTCACCCCATACAGGTCATGGAGGACACACCATTTGCTGTAGACGCTTCTAGCTCTGGCAAACGAAAACGATCTCCAGTAAATTTGGTGGATGTCTCCATACCTATCTTCCCTCCCCCTGACTTCATCCATGGAGGACTGGAAGAGAGTCATGTTTCACCTCCGGATACATATCCTCTACCAAAGAGGCCTCGTCTCCCTCCTAAGCCACCCGTTATTACGTCGAGCCTCGAGTCTTTACCTCCTGCCGTTCTACAACATATATTTTCCTACGTTGATCCTCTTTCGCTCAGCTGTTTGATTTGTGTCAACAGACACTTTCGCAACCTGCTTGATTCGAGATATGAGCTTCCACAGCACAGTAATGGGGCTGGACACTCTCTCGCTCTTCACCCTCGGGAATCTATCTGGTCAGTATCTCGAAGACGATTCGTTGCAAACATGCCAAGACCTATGTCTACCATGTCAGAGCAGGCTCAATTCCTTCTCGCTTTTGGTTCAAAATGCCAGTTCTGCGGAATCCGTTCGTCTCGAGTGGAATCGACCAATACGTGGTATGAAAGCTCTCTTTCAAATCCAGTACGCATTATTTGGCCTTTTAAAGTACGGTCCTGCACTGATTGTATACGATCACGAGTCCGAAAGGTAAAGCAATCATATTCTCATTCAACTGTTGTGTTCTGACCAGTTGAACACCAGGACAAAGAAGTTCTTCTCTCAGATGCATCACCGTTACGTGCGGGTCTACCCTTTGCGTTGTTCACGCAGGACATGCTCTATATTCCAGCAGAAGTTTACCAACACTCTGTGTCTGACAACGTGCCATTACAAAAGTATCATTTCGTGCCTGACATTGAGTCTTTATCACTCAAAGCCGCTGAGGCAGAGGCTCTTGGTACTGCCGCTGCTGAAGGCTGGTTCCAAGGTCTAGCTACCGAGGGTCAATTAGCACAAAACGAAGCCGCTCGTTTCGAACGTTGGGAAGTCTCAGGAGCACTCTCCAGGGCACGGACTGCCATCTCGAGCTCGATCAGTGGCCATGCACAAGATGATAACCAGGATACTCTTGCAGCTCTTGCCCTATCCGGTGATGCAACTCGTCCTGGTGTACTTCGCCAACAAACCCATTTGGTGCATCCGCTGCCTCCACTACCACCGGGTCTGCCTCTGCCGCTGATGCCACTTCCGTCTTATGATGCCGCACCTGGCTTGGAACCACAACCCTGGACCACACAGATTCAGTCTGATGTAGCTTCGATTGATTCTCAACGAAGCACGAGGACTCAAAAGGCAGCCCCAAGTTCCCGCGAAATTGCAAGACTGAGATCTAATAAGAAGCACGACATCGTAAAGCGTTGCCGCAGATTGCAACCGCCAATCACTCTGGACATGCTTGAACGTCTTGATGCTTTCGAAGCAGCCTTGCAAATTCAAATGCCCTTGAACGACAGTGCGTGGGAAACGCTAAAGGGTCGGCTTTTGGAGCAAAGGCACAAAGTAACATTGCAGGATGAAGCAAGAAACAACGTGAAAAGAGCGCCAATCCCAGGACAATTCAAATCTCCTTCACGTAGTGACGATTATGTACTCGCGCATGCCGATGTTCCCATCAAACAGAACCTTTGCGAGATTGCTGAAGAGTACATCAAACAGAAATGGGGCTATGGCGGCTACGTGAACTATCCAAGCTCACCACACTTTGCGGCAGATGTTTTGATACATACTAGGATGACTTATCTCAATCAAAGGGCTCGACTTGAGAATTTACAAGCTCAGGACGGATACATGAAGCTTACTGTTGATGAAGAGAGAATATTGACCTTGGACCATATGAAATGGATATTCGAACAGACGATCAAGCCGCGCACTGAACAGATTCGCAAAGACTTGTTCTTGTGTAGTGTTTGTATAACACAAGGTAATAGGAAGTATTTCGCCTTCGACTCCATTATTCAACATTATGCTTCAAAGCATACGTCTGATTTCAGTCGAGGTGCAGCTTTGTACTGGAAAGCAAGGTGGCCGGATCAGCCACCTTTCGATCCTCATCCAGAAAGGATAAGCACTCCTGAGCCCAGTATCACCCATACTCCTACACTTTCGAACAAACCGCTATCCATTATGTCGTCAAGCTCACTTCCTACAACGACTGCACAGTCCGCTGGATGGCGATCTCCAGATACCATGAGCTTGTTGAGCAACACCACGAGCACAATGTCCACCATAGGTCCATCAGCAAGGCACCAAGGTGCAGCATCCCAAACAGTGCCTGGCCATTCGATGTATCACATGCAGCGGGACACGCTAGCATCTGATATCCTGCAGGGCTGGCATATGACCTCAAAGGCATTTAACATTCCAAAGAACTTACGACTGCATCTTGCGCTTAATTTTGGCTTTTCAAATTTTGGCAAGCAGTACAGGAACGAACCATCACTCGAACTGTTCAGCCACTGCCTCACCAAACGAGAATTAGCAGAACTTTGTGAGGTAGACAAGCTCAACTGTTGGGAGTGTGTCATTAAAGGAACTTTGGGTGCCCGTGCTACTTGGGCCCTGCAGGACCTAATGGTTCACTTTGCCCAATTACATGTTGAACGCAATCTAGCTGGTGCCAAACTCAAATGGAACACGGACATGGTTGCCATTCCGGAACCTGCACTTATCAAAAGCCTGTTGACTGCGGGTGAAGTTCCTGCACCTTTGCGAACCTTTCTCGTGGATGCTCACCTCACTTCAATATACAAGGCTGAAGAGACTGTTAATGGAGCTACTCCTGCCCACCAACAAGTTAGTAATGACTACTCTCGAACTGTACACTCACCCGCATACGCTACACAACCACTACGAGTGAACCACGGCATTGATCCACTCCGAAATGACTGTTCCATAGCTGCCACCTGGAACGAGCTGAATTCATCGCGCGAGATGTGGTCGGAAACCCGGCGTACTGTGAGGGACAAGGACATGCCAGAGGTCGATTCGTTGCCTAGGCAATATCCTGCTTCTCACCCAGACCGACGGCCTATTGAATTGGCACCAACGTCATGTAGACCAACAATGTTGCCGATTTCAGGACTAAGATCAGACGATGGGTATGAAGACATTGTCCACACTACGGCAGAACCAATGTCCAGATCGAATACCATACGTTCAGTCCGGTCTTCGAGACACAGCGGGAACCAGTACGTTACTAGCACAGCTGATGATTTCCTAAGCACGATAGAAAGCTCCGTGAATGTCGCGATGACCGAGTCAGGCTTGGATCCTGCTCGTAGTGCTGTTGGCCCGGGACCTGTGTCTAGGACAAACAGTGCCACAGGGCCTGGTACAAGGGTGAGCGGAACAGCATCGCCCAGCCATCCTCCTCGCAGAGACGCTATAGCTAATACTAGAATTTCATACGAGCAAAATCGACCACCGCATAGGGCAGTCTCACAGCTTGGTGCGCAACCAGAATATTGTTCGGGGTTACCTGCTGCACCGCTTCCGCGAAGCAGCATTTCTCACCATGCAGAGCCAATGAATCGAGGTCCTTCAAGAGTGATCGAATTTGATCAGCAGGGTACGCCAATCCAAGAAGGGTGTGTCTATCAAGAGTTGCCGCTTCCACAACATACCTTCACGAGGAGACTTGTGGATCAATACGGTCGTCCTGTAGAAAGAGTTCCCTCAAGCTCCTATCAAGGATATCAAATGGAGGTACGAGAGTACCCTACTGAAAGAATGCGTTATCCTATAGAAGAAGGTTATCTGCCATATGCATACGAGCCCGTCGAACATATTCCAGCACATCCACCCTACCGTGAGAGACTGTACGACCAAACTACCGGTCACTACTACCTGGAAGAACGACCGAGCACAAGACAGTACGTTGAGATCATCAATCCATCCGGCAGGCCACCGATGCATTATGAAGGTCCAAGCCGAGTTGTGCGATATAGCGTGCTTAATCCAACCGATCACGAGAACGAGCACCTAATGCGCCAGCACGATCAACGCCGGGAGAGTCACCAAGCAAACCAGTTCCAGGCACGATAGCATTGTCCAAAGCAAGAGGATAGCCAGCACCAGATCACTGATCTGATCTCCGACGCAGGATCTGGTTGGACACTGATACTCAACAATCCATTCGTCCCTCTCATCACCAACGTTCACAACAAGCACATAAATTCAGTGCTACAGTTGCAAGAAGCTAATGGAAAAGCTCTTCATCTCAGTGAGATACACCAGGCAGACAGGCACTGGAAACAAGCCATCAAGACTAAAATAGAGGTTGATATCGAGCTTTGCCACGCGATAGAGATCGCCGATGTTTGCAACCAGCTTGTATGTCTCGAGAGGATGATGGATGAAGTCGGCTCGTGGCAGGATCCAGCCACAATAACAGCACGCCATCTATCACCGGACACAATACTCGTAAATCAGCAGGCACAGCATTCCGCCATCACCGGTTATTCGAATGACAAAAGCTCACAGCCCGGAGAAAGAGGTGGTAGACAAGTCCAAGCAAAGCATGCCACAGGATGGCAACGCGAGGAGCACGCCATTCAAGAGGTACCGCAGCACAAACGACTACAGAACCCTACAGAACAAAGGGCGGAGTCAAATCCCTTGTCATGCTGTATACTTCCGGGTACAAAAGCCAAGAAGCAAGACACAAGACGCATCGGGATCCCGCTGACTAGAACTTCCCGGCAACACCACATCGACCCGGAGAATACAAACCAGAACGAATCCGTGGATCTTCGCCACGACCAGATTCCTACATTGCAACCAACCGGGAACAACGGCATGTCTACTACTAGTAAAGTCTGGACTCATTTACACGGGTGGTGCCCTCCGATCCCGCTAATAAACACCAACTATCGGGAATCAATACAATCTGTGTGTACAGTGATTTAAATTCTAGCTGCCTGGAGCTGTTCAGGAATCTCCTAGCTGAAGGATTGTTGCTTTGTAAGCATTTAAGTGCTCTATATAGATACCTACTTTGCCGGAAGAAGCGTGATACCCATCAATGTATGTGAACTTGAACTCGAATCTCAATACATGAATGTGAATGTGATGTGAATTTATACTATCTGTATATATTGGATCTATGTTTGTATATGAGCGACATCGCGTTCCATGAACGTTTGCATAACTTACCAGCAACAGCCAAGCCAAGCCAAGCCAAGTCAAATCCAAGCAAAGTAAAGTAAAGCAGAGTAGAGAAAAGTAAGTAATGATGTCTAAGAATATTGATTTCTAATAACGAAGACGCTATTCCATGCCTTAAGTATTGTATTGTAGAAAGGAAACCTCCTGAAGATACGGTGATAATAAGTATGTGAAAGAACCGGAAATGTATAAATTAGAACTTATCTTTACTGTGACCACTTACACGCCGCAACGAGAACCACCAATTTTAACAGCCGACTACAACCATAATAGCTTATCTTATTCCCAGGCACAGCGTAGTACAACAAAGCAATCAGGACATTTCGTGATATTCATATACTATCGGTATATAAATTGTGTGAATTCAGTTGGACTTCATCGAGGTTCAGTGGTAGAAGTAAGGCAAATAAATAGATATCAGTTCCATATACTATAGGGGAGAAGTTCACGAAGCACTGTAGTGGCGGACAGTAGAGTTCTATTGTGGTACATGAATCATGTTACATACGTAGCATTATCTAAATGAAGCAGTGCATGGGTATACCTAGGTATGTATGTAGGTAAGGATTTGGTTAAGCGTTACACATAGCCCTTGACTTCGGACCACGAGCAGTTGAACCTCAAAAACCCTGATTGCTGGAAAAGCTGGTTTGTTCTGCTCGACCTCTACCTTGTGCCATGCCTCCTAAACGTGTTGAAAGGAAGGGTGTTGCTAGTGGTTGCATCTTCTATAACACTTAATTTCTGGCTTTGAATGTTCTTGGTTTTTTGGCATCGAGGATCCTTGGTCTGTCGCAGAGCAGGATCAATTGCACAGTGCACCGTGTTGCGAGTCAGATGGTTGGTGTTATGGCGAACAGTGCTGGAGACACTGCATGTTAGTGAATGAGAGACGGCTTGATCGTGTGGTCGTATAGGCCGGTCTATGGTAAGATATGTGGCTGTTGGAGTCTTGTCTTCGAGTTGTGCAATGCCTCTGATGGATCACGAGCAAGTGGAAGCACTTGATTCGAATTCGTGTGCCGATTTCACTCTCCGTATAAGTACTGATGCAGCCGCGCCTGAACGGATATTGAAGTGAAGTGTGATACGAGATGTGGAGTGTGCATCGCAGATGTGCAAGTCCGTGGCATTTGTTTTCGCACCTTGGTTTATAGATACCTGCCATACTCGATGTCTCATGTGTGTCGTTTCCAACATTCGTGGTCGCTCAAGAGAATTTCCACCTGTTTCCACAATTCTTACACTTGCAGAACGTTGTCATCGGTTCATCAGCGCTTCGCGTTTGCGCCTGCGTAAAGCTGACCATCCTCTTCTTACAACGTCCACATTCCAGATGATCAGAAATACTCTCCTCATCTTGCGGCACCATTGCATTATTCAAGTTCTCCTTCTTGAGCTTCTCATCCTCCACCTGTTGTTCCTCGCTTTTCATCTCCTCATGTGTCATGCTGGCGAATTTGTTTGGCGATACCACTCCGTTCACCACCCGCTGTCGTAATTCAGGATTTGCTTTGTTCTTGAGATTCTGGTAGAGAGAGCGGATTTTCTCTTTGTAGGCGTCAGAGGCGTGGGGCGCTGCTGAAGTGCCTGCGGAGGACGCAGGAAGATTGTAGACTGCCAGTTCGACTGCACGAGCAACGTCAAGGACTTTGGAGGCAGGTAAAGATGAACCAGTCACTAGACCGTCGTAGAGAAGAGCAATGGAGTTGTTCCGACCGGGCTCCGAAGTGAGGGAGTTCTTGTCAATCTTATCTGCCTTCCACGACCGTTTGTCTAAGGGAACGCCGGTTGGAAGTTTCGAGTCAGTCTTCGGTTGTGAAGAAGGAGCGGCTGGCGCAGGTGATTTTGTACCGTTAGGTGTTGATGCACCACTCGGCGGTGCTTGTTTCGTTTTGTTGATTGAATTTCGCCATTGGGCGATTATCTCTGAGGCCAGTCGTGGGATTGCTGGATCTACGCTTTGAAGACCTTTGACTTTGTTCACTATTTTCCCGATTTGTGTTTTTCGGAGGAGGTCTTCAGAAGGCTTCACGCCTTTCTGAAGTTCTTTGAGAATATTGAGGACGTTGCCAGCAGTCTCTCTTGAGCTGAGTGCTTTCTGAAGGGCATCACCCTTGGAGCGCACTTCCCGCTCATCCATGGCCATTTTCGTGCTCGATCGAGTCGGAAGTTGTGATTCTGAGGTGGTATTCTAAGGTGATGGGAAGGAAGAAGGAAGGCTCGGAAAACAAGATTGGTAAAAGCTATAGATGTGCAATCAGTATCAGGAGTTTCACCGAAACAAAGAAGTCAGCTCTAGAGACGAGTTAGCTGGAATATTTGCTAACTTGCGACAAGCGATAAGCACTGCGTCGCGCAAAGTAATATCGCGGTGGAACAATTGTATAGACAAAGGCCGCTCTCCTCATTTAACCACACCATGAATCAACATACCTCTCAATCGCGTGACCAAGATGGCTACTCTGTAGATCCTGCTACCAAGGCGGGAGGTCAAACTGCTGTCGCGTGAGGTATGGAAGGCTGAATCTTGATGCAATCGAATGCGCCTATCGTAGGACACAGGAGTTGAAGGGTTAAACTGTTTGTATAAGTGAGTTGAATCAAGACGTCGTCAGAAAAAGGCAAGAGAGGCAAGAGGGCAACTGCACGTGCGGGACAAGGCTTAACATTATTTCATGGCAAACAAGGCAAACACTTCAAGTCCGAGATATTCAATGTTTGTGAAGGGCTCAAAGAGGTCATGAAATCCAAACAGCAAGTTGCCTCTCTGGTAACACAACTGAATGATATTCATTTCCCATGAACTATAAGTCCGCCACTGAATATTACGGCGTTCTTGGAGCCTTACTCGATCCGTCTCGAAGCAGAGGTTCATGCTGTGCTTTAAAACAAATCACTAATCTCGGGTGCCAATCACATCCTTTTGTGGTTTCAATTCAAGTTCGTTGGACGTTCTGGCAAAGCCAAACTTCACAAAACCACCTAATCTCGAGAACCATACTCGTCCTGCAGGATGCCGTCGTACGCGTTCCAGAAGCTTTGTCGTTGCTTCACGCACTCTTTTATCTTCATGCCACAGACCCAAAGAGACATGGAAAAGGCCTGCTTCTGACAGCGGCGCATACGACAATAGTTCGAGAATAGTATTGTAGGACGTGCAGTATTGCGACAACGCAAGGTATATCGGTGCAGCCTCTTGTGGAGTAAGTCGGAGAGTTTGTAACCGCGAAAGGGAATGATTGATGTCAAGGTAAGGTCTCGGACCATCGCTCGTGCCAATATCGGTAGTTCTGTTCTTCTGCGAGATATCATAAAGATCGGAGGTGGAGGACAATGGTGAGATGGGGTCTTCTTTCATGAAGGCTTCGGTAGCAAGATCTTGAATAAAGGCATAATAGGATCTCGTGCTACGCCAACCTTCAATCTTCGACGTCGTGGCAGCCAGTTCACGGAGCTTGGCTTCTTCGCTTGGCCAGATGTAGCCGTGTCCTTTTAGCGGTTTAGATAATCCAGTTGCTGAGGAAGAACTACGCTTAGTCACTCCATTCGCTGGAACAGGTTTCTCAATCTCAGTTGGCGGTAAAGCTGTAAGCGAGCTGGCTCCATAAACTGTCTCTTCGAATGCTGCTGCTACACGAGTAAATTTGTGAATGTAGGAACGAAATTTGCTCCGGATCATCTGTTCACCTGCACGGCTTTCAATGCTCGCAACTATATTCTGCATAAACGCCATGTCACCTGTGGGATCTGGATGTGTGTCCTTGGAATGCTGGGCAAAGAAGTTGGCGCCTTCTGTGACGGGTGCGGGTGCTATGCTACTGGATATTTTCATCCTACCGGCGGGAAGGTCGACAAGGAGGTCCCACCATTCCGGGTGGTAGGAGAATGCTGGATTCGTGACACCAGCGATGAAACCTGGCACTTTCAACAGATCATCAATCTTACTGAGATCAGTGTAAGGGAAAGCGTGGCGAGTGAAGCCTCGAAGGATGCCGCCTGATGTTAGAGCACATGCTGCGAGGACCGCTTCCGCAACTTCACCTGAAGGTCGATTGTGGCCAAGAAATATGACTCGTTTCTCGGTAAGCATGGCGTTGATCAAGACAATGATCGGGTGTGTATAGGCTCCGGCTGTTGTTAGGTGAGGATGTAGTGCAAATGGCTGAGCTTGAGTAACGTGTGGTGTGTTGAAGGTTTGTACGAGCTGAACCAACGAGAAGTCACCTACCGTTTCAGCCGCAGGTGCCGTAGGTATTTTGACTGGAATAGGTATATCATTGTAGATGATCTTGGATTCGAATTCATGGGTATCACGGGGTATACTGTACTTGATCCTGCTCGGTGATTCAGGTGGTGTATCGGTTCGTCCAGCCACTTCCTCCTCTAGTCTTTGCTCTATCATAGCTTCGTACTTCTCAACGAAGAGATCACGGACATCATTCGCTTGCAGAACGTGTTGCTCCAGAAGAGACAGCCGTGGCATTAGTGAGATGTCCATAGCATTGAGCGAATTGTAGAGGTTCTCCAGAACTTCTTGGGAAGGGTTTTTGAAATAGTCATCCAGGGCTAGTAGTAGTAAGGGTTTGTATATATGCAAGAAAGTATGTCGTGTACATATAGCCATGGCTTGTGTCTTGGCTCCTCGTTTCTCGTTGGGATCATGCTTTGTGTTGACTAGATTCAAGACATACATCAATGGAGGACCCTCCAGCTCGCCGTCACTATCATCGTCGGAAGAGTAGTCCTCATCGATGGTGTTCCCGGCTTGTCGTTGTTGGTCTCGCAGCTCCTTCTTTTGCCTTTTCAATTCCCGTCGTTCTTCGGCATCTTCGGCTGCTGCACCATCTTTGTGGAGAAAGAACATAGTCCAGTCTTGAGGTCGCATATGTGTCTGATCCGGTAACATAAGTTCGGCCAGCATGTTCTCGTCCGGGCTTATGGCGCCTGGAACCTGATGCATCATTGTAGGTCCTCGATCGATGTCAAAAGAGGCCACGAGAATGTATTCAACGTGCGGCTCGATATCGTCCAGCGGATATTGCGACTTGACTCGCGGACGACGCCGCCTTGGGATGCCATTCTCAGCAGGGGTATGTACTTTTTGCGACGACACGAACGAGCCCTTGGGTGACTGCAGTGGTAGAGAATGCTGTGAAGGAGCCTGCCGGTGGCTTAGCGACCTGGATACTGAGGCGGATGATCGGTGAGAACCATGTCGAGAAGACAATGAGGATCGTCTCTCGCTGATGAAAGGCGCAAAAGGCTGTGAGGAGGTGGGCATCGTCAAGGCCATCAGAGTGCGAACATGAACGTAATTGTAGCCTGTAGCCCTCCTTTCGTTCGTTATGCCGGCTTCATTTTCGCCAGCATAGTCGATATCCAGAGAAATTGAGGCTGTTCTCAATATAGATACGACCGGGAATGACTGTCGCGTGTGGAAATAGTAGCGCACACCAAGTCAATCTGCAATCGCATCGAACTTTCAGCACATGTTCTTGACTTCAGATCTGGCTCCAGGAACTCTTTTACCCCACAATCTCGAGCCCCTGGCGCGCTGCAGGGGTTCTCAACCTGAAGCAGGGAGATCCCAGTCCAAGACTCCATTCGCAGATCGACGTTGCTCGGTGACGAGCCACACATAAACAAAACTTCAATACCATAATCAACACTTACATACACATCGATACTGCAACTGGTTGGACATGAATGATTATTCTCGCCGATCATAGCATAAACTGGCGAACTATTTTCGAACGCAGGAATACTCGAAATCCGTGGTTTCTTCACTCGATACTCCCTTTTTGGAAGTCTGTTGGGTTACACAACCCCCCCGGAAGCCCACCAAGCACGAATTACTCCACTGCGCAAGCAAGCCATTTCAATAGAACAACTCCAGCTCATCATGGTAAGCCAGATCGCATGCTACTTTCCCATCACTGTCCTTCTCTCCTCTTCGCCTGCTTACACATAGTACAGTCCTTCTCGATGTCGACTCGATCGTCTCCCTTCCGGCGTCCAGCCTCCCCAAGCTCACCAACAGCCTACAAAACAAACAACACACCACCTTCAACCTCACGCGTGCAAGCATCACCCATCTCATCGCCGTCCAAGCTCAAACAATCATACACAATCTCCGAAGACGAAGAGGAAGAAAGCATGATAATCACACCCACAAAATCCAACTCAGACCACCTCCCACCACCAATGTTACGAGCACAAACCGAACCACCAACCTCACTATCCTTTTCACCAGCCCGCAAACTCCCACAACCCCCAATCCGACCTCAGCAGCACCAGCAACAACCCACACCTATCCTCACTTCCCACCCCAGAGCCCAACCACCGGCCCCCACAAACCCAAATTTAGGCGATGACCTCTCCCGCCTCCCCCCACCCCTCCTCCACTCCCTCCGCGAGTCATTCTCAGTCCTAGACTCAACCTCAACAGGCCTCCTAACCCCCTCCTCCGTGTCCGAAACCCTCCAATCCCTCGGCCTCTCCACAAACGAACTATCCCAACTCTTCCCACCCAGCCACCACCATGAAGGCACCCAAGCAATCGCCCTACCCCAATACCTGAACTCCCTCGCCGCCGCGCTAATAAACATCTCCCCCCAACAAGAGCTCCTCAACGCGTTCTCGGCCTTCGACGACGACGACAGCGGTCAAATCGACATCGCTGAACTACGCACCGCACTTCTTACGACGCCTCCGGAACAGGGTGAGCGGGCGCTTACAGAAAGAGATATTGATGAGGCGCTGAAAGGGTTTACGGGGAGACGGATATTGGGTAAACATGGCGCTGGACTTTCGGGGCTGAGGAATGTTGGTCCGCAGGCGGTTGGGGCGAATAGGAAGAATGGCGATGTTTTTAGGTATCATGAGTTTGTTGGTAATCTTTCGGGCGGACCGGAAGCGGGGCAGGGACATGGTGGTGTTGCTGCGCGGTGATTGGCATACACAGGACAAGGACATGAAAACAATGAGGACTGGTTATACGGCGTTGTTCTTTACGTGGAGGGTGGACTGTAGTTCTCGTATAGTGAAGGCAAGTCTGCTGGCTTGAGGCAGATAGATGAAAGCAACGAGTTATCTGTTTCGACAGCAACAGAAGCTATCTAAAGTACTGTTCACTACCATTGATTTATTGCTATGAGATCACATTTGAAGGTATCCATGACTCCCTTCTTTCGCCCTCCAAAAGAATCGCAAAGGGGTATCGTGAAAGAAACGCTGCACTACACCCAAGCTTCGTATGAATATACACACCCATGTATGCGCCCTCCCCCGCAACACCCAAGCTCATCTCTACTGAACAATAAGTATCCGTCTCTCACCCATATTCCAAGGACAATCATAGCCGTTGATTCCAAGCACATATCCCATTCAAATTACCTCACATCCCATACATAGCTGAATATCAAGCTGTATTTCAATTTACTCCCCTCCTTCGAACACCTCCATCACCAGCTAAGAAAGAAACAAAAAACATACCAACCTAGGTAATTCTCACCTCCTTTACCGCTACTGCTGCCGCAGCTCAATCAGCGGTGGAAGCGCACCATCAAAATGTACTTTCAGCGTACACGGAAAAGCGAAGTACGAGCCGTGGTCTGGGCGCATGTATTTGTGTGAGCCGTCTGGTTGGGGGACCTGGGGTAGAGATCTTGAGTTAGTAATTCGTCCTTAGTCAACTAATCAAATAGCAGGAAATGGATGGACGAGCATACCTTCTTCAACTCCCCCTGAGGTCCCGGCGCACGGCGCAGATTAGTTAATTTACCGACTGTTCTTAGCATGGCTATCAAGCCGAGACTGGAAGTTTCCTTGTCCAGCAGAGGCATGTGTTCGTGTATGTCGTGGTGAATATACGAGTCTAGTGGGCGATCGAGGCGGACTTCATGTGGCTCAGGGAAGATATCTGGTTGTTTGTTTGCTTCGACGAAGTTGGCGAAGATTATGTCGCCGGGTTGCACGGTGGTTTGTTTATCATTGTCTTGGAAGGTGTGGTGTACTTGTGCTTGGCGCGAGGTGCCGGATGTGCTGCTTAGGCGCAGGGCTTCGTTTATGTAGGCGAGGAGATTCGCGTCAGACTCTGAGGAGTCGATTTGTGACCATTGTTGAATGGTGGGAAGGTACTTTATGCCATCAGGGCTGAGATAGTAGTCTAGTACTTGAGTGAAGGCTTGAGATTGGTTGGGAGTCATGGTGATGATTGTGGGCAGGATTTGACTGAAGGCTATGTCGTGTGGGCTCATGCCTGTTTCGTGGAGACAGCGGATCATATGAGTGCCGTATTGCGAGAGCGCAGTCTCGTTGGCTCTTTTGTTGTCAAAGAACATCGAGGTGAGAGAAGTGGTGGTAACGGATTTGATGTTTAGCTCGATGAGTTTACCGATCATGTTGGAGAGCTTTTGAGCAACCTTACGCCGTGGCATAGACTTTGTGGGCTCAACATCGAGGAAGATCGATGTGAAGATGACACACATTGCCATCCAGAGCTCTTGCTCCGAGAACATGCCCTTGGAATTTTCTGCTGTCTTCAGTGGCAGATCGAACATGCTTGCTGCAAAGTGAACGTGTGTCATGTTTCCGACATCTCTGGTGATATCGACCTGGTTGATTCCGGCAATTTTGACAGTGTGCTGATGCAGGAGTCGAAGAGTGATGTATTCGTAGAAGTGCTTGACATGAGAGTGCCAATTGTCTTGAACAGTGAGCTCGTGCATGACTTCCTTTTGCTTCTCACGAAATACAAAATCACCGCCAAAGCTGAACTTTTCTCCAGCTTTCCCTAAAACACTACCCAGACCATGATTCCACATGACTCTGAATTTTTTGGAGTCGCTACAGAGCTCCTTAACGGCCTGATAGAAGGTGAGGTTAATCTTGACAGGAATGAATTCAGGTCTGTTCCAATCATAATCTTTGAAGCGGCCCAAACTCTTCATGATCTGTACGTTCTCGTCTGGAACAGTCATAGGATAGTGAGCATAGATGCTGTTAGACTTGAAGTGATTTGGCAAAGCTTGAAGAAGAAGCTTGTAGAAGACACATCCCTGCTGGAAGCTCAAGTCAAATGCAACCTCGTTGAAACCCCAATTCGTGAGGTGCTTCGGACTCCAATCAATGGTGTAAAACCTGTCACCTCGGACAAGTGCCACTGCATCGGAGAGCACGACTCGACTGATGGTATGCGTGGGACAAATACCAACACCAGGAATCATAGGATTCTTGTAATCCTCAACAGCGAGACCTGGATACAACTCGATAAAGTCTGGGTGCTCATACAAGTGCTTGAGCTGCTCTGCAACATGAGGATCCGAGTTGACCTCCTGGAAAGTGTCGTATGTCTTTAATCCGAAGAATTTGCGGTATTCGTTCAAGGTACACAAATTCCACGATCGAGATTGCATAATGCCTAGAATGGTAATTGCTCTCATGGCTTTTGGAATGTTTCGAGCACCAAACGAACCAGAGACCTGCTCAACAGCAGCGGTGAAAATCTTGGCCAAGTCTTGATCCTCGAATTTGCCATCAGGCCCACGTTCAAGATGTGCGAATGGTCGCTTGATAGGATCCTTTGGCATCTCATGATCGTACTTGCCGAGGCCAACCATCAACTCCCTGATACTGACTTCACTAGATGGTTTGCCAAACAGCTCCTGGTAGACCATCTCAGTCCATTTCTCATCAGTTTCGCCAACGCAAGAATGCCATCGGTATGACAAACTGAATTCTGCCGAGACTTGATTGCCAATGCCTTGAGGCGTGCCATTGCCGGAAAATTGCTTGCCCTTGTCCAATCGAGGATCAAGTGCCCACGTACTATTCGTTCGATTCAAATTGACAATGGTGCGTATATAGTCGTAGAGCGTTATGTTGATGTACAGACCGCAAGTAACTAAACGACCTGTCTGAAAGAGATCGTTGTCGTACTTTACCCAAGCAGCATTCAGTGCATCGCCTTGCAGATTCGCAGCTGGTTTATTGAACCGTCCACCTTCGTTGATTGCCGCAAGGTTGTCGACCACATGGTTGTGAAATCGATTGAGCATGATTAACATTGCGCCACATGATGGTGGGAAAGCGAGGAGACGTTCCTCAGCAAAGCAATCCGGTTTGATCTTGCCATCCCGAAATGTCCTCATCATGTTTTGATCTTCTTGTGTATCACCATAGAGGATGGATAAATCAAGATAGCTGGAGGTCTTGCTTATGCTGAAGTCCTTGTGATCGGTCTGGAACAGATCGTGGATGACGAGGGAAGCCCAGTTAAAGAGAATGCTGGACACTCTATTCGGATTTGGCTTGAACGTCTCGCGAGCCAGAACGGAATCAAAGATCAAACCTGGATCCGGAAGCGCGCCTGGCTGAACCACTTTTGGGTTGACTGAGCGAGCATATGGAGTGTTTGCTGCTCCCAACATGGGGAAGATGTACGAATTGTTCCTACCATCCGCTGACCTATATCTCCATTCATCACTCATGTACGACAATGGCGGATGCTGCAGGGAGTTCCAAAGTTCATCCAAGAACAAACTTGTGAGTTCGACTCGATTGGCAGACTTATTTGGCAGAGCAGCAACTAGCTGCATGACGTGCTCCATGTGCATCTTCTTATCATCTTGAGGTTTGCCGCTGGCTTTATCTGCGATGATCTCCCTTACCGTGTGCAAGTCCTTAACTCCCAGCGATTTCATGTCCGCCCAGAAACCGGAGTGCTCTTCTTTCTCCTGATACTGAGCATCACCCGTCTGACTGGGAAGTGGTCGACTTGATGCATGAAGAAGGGCTGCAAAGTCAGAAAACGTCGATTCGACATCTCTCCGTGTGGCAATGGGGAGGTCGTCATTTGCCTCGGTCTCTTCTTGAATCTCAGGTGGTGTGAAAGCATTATGTGCTGCTCCGTGCGATGAGACCAAAGGGACATTCTTTGTTTGATTCAAACTGCTAGCGATTGTGGCGCCTTCGTGATAGCTAATGTCATTGGTTGTCTTGTAAGTAGCAGGCGATGCGGATGGCCCACCAACAGACGGGGAGTTGTTCACTTCCTGGACTTTGTCGAGGGTTCCGGTGGGAGAGGAAGGATTGTTAGTTTTGATACTGCTCTTCCTATCCTTGCTACCGAATTTGCTGGACAGTCTTCTGATAATGGAAGGCATGTTTGTAAGTATAACCAGTCCTGGTGGGAAGGAAGGAAGACAATTGGTGGGGCAGCGAAATTGTCGATTGACTCGTGACGCAGGTACAATCAGGTTGTTCCATCTGACTCGAGTCGCGTTGGTCAAAGTGATGGTTGACTGAGTCAACGGCTATCTGAGCGAGGCCAGACTTGGACAGTGAATCGGTCAACCCATATAGATAGCGATTACTGCTGCTATTCGTTCTGATTGATATGGATGTTGTATTCGACTGAAGCTACCATAGACTTGATTCGCTGCCAATGGCGGCCTTCCGGTATTTGTACGGTATTGGGTGCTAGCCACCTCATGCGGCACATCAGGTGCTCCAGCCATCAACCAAACTCGATGGATCCGCAATGGCGGAGTGAAGATGGTCAACTCATACGCCATACTTTTGCACTCCCATCCTGTTCGTCATATGGTAGTGGTAATTAGAGTAGTGGTAGTCTCCTGCATCACCACTAGGGAACCGCAGCACATGCCAGAGTTTCGATCTGATGCATAAGAAGAAGAATGAACGATGGGCCAACCAATAGACGAAAGGGTTTTGTCGGTAGTCGGTGAAGTGATCGATCGTGGGTATACTGTCATCCAATTTGTGAGCTTTTACGTGAAATGTGGATTGGATGATCGTTTGCTGTCCTTTGGGCTAGGTGAAGCTAAACCTTATCGTGATCTTTTCCAGGAAGAGCTGCGGCGCGAAGACGGTGTGGTCCGGCACGCCAATTTGACTTTTGGATCCTATCCTTCGTCCGTACCGTACAGCAGTACGAGATTCGCGATTTGAAGGTGTGAATCTCCTCATACGTAAGGGTATCACAAGCACGAAGTCGGAGCTCTACAAGGAGCCAGCAATGCTCAATGAGTGTCCATATCTCATCCGAAGCATGAGTGGATGGTTGACCTACAGATTTCGGCAATCGTATGGCTGGAGTGTGCTAGGGTATCGCTCAGCTGCCGGACGGTACTGTATGGAGTACGCTAGACGAGCCAGGATATTCGACTCCTGACGAAAGATATTGTGGAACAGTCGTGCTGATCTTTTGCTTTGACTCTGAAGCTGCCTTTTGGTGCCAGCCTCAAGATGCACTATCCATGCTAAACGCACCTGTATGTTGCTCGAAACGCAAAGATGGTGTCCAAATCTGTTGATTTATTGGATAGTCCATGTGAAGTCTTCTCCCTGGATATGGAGCAGGATTTGACGGATCATTGTTGCGTGTGGACCTTGACTGAGAGACCTGTGCCATTGCTCAGTGGCTGTGTCCGCTGTTGGAGTCTTGCTCCATGTTGATTTTGCTGATGGCGATAGCACTTTCATGCACGGTACGCGTGAGGTTTGTGCTCTCCCCGGCCTGAGTCTTGGCTGGGCAACAATAAGCAAGCACGATCATGATGGGTGTGACTTGTCAACAGGCTCGTTGAAATTGCCTCGATGCCTCTCACTGTATATCAGCCCGTTGGCATACATCGATGATTTCTATAGCACTTACCACACACTATCGTTAAAACCTCAACGTCGCCATCCAAAATGCCAGCCGAGGATCCCCCTTCCTACAATCGACGGAAGCAGACATTCGTGCTGTGTTTTGATGTTGGTTTCTTTCACACATTCCTGACTACTCCACACTAACATCTTCAGGGCACCGGCAACAAGTTCAGTGGCACAGATGCCGACAGCAACATTCTCAAATTGTATCGCATGCTGGATCGGAGTAATCCAGATATGTACACTTTCTACCAGCCGGGCATTGGTACCTATATCACTTCTCATTCAATGCAAACTACCTCGACCTTTGGCAAAATACACTCCTGGTACACCAAGGCCAAGGACTCCGCTGTTGGTTCGTCTTTCGCTGAGCACGTCATGGGAGGTTACAAATTTCTTATGCGATACTACAGTGTGGAGGACGACTTGTATTTCTTTGGTTTTAGTCGTGGCGCATATACTGCTCGTTTCCTGGCTGAGATGTTGGATCACATAGGCCTGCTCAGTGCTGGCAACGAAGAGCTCATCAGATTCGCTTGGAAAACGTACGCCAAGTGGGCTTCAAGAAGGAACAATGGCACGGACGATGATAAGGAGAAGGAGAAGGAATTGTACGAATTCATGCGTGGTTTTCGAGAAACGTTCAGCCGACCTGTTCGACGCATTCGGTTCCTGGGCCTTTTTGACACTGTCAATTCCGTGCCAAAATTTGAGTCTGCTTGGATGCAAAGAAGTAAATTTCCCTATACGGCTCGTTCATCTGCCAAAGTCATCAGACATGCCGTTTCAATTGATGAGCGAAGAGCGAAGTTCAGACAGGACCTCATCAGCGGAAATCGGGACAAAAAAGAAGATCAAAAAGAAACGCTGAGAATTCATCGTTATGATTCCGATCTTGAGCGTATGGCCGCTCACCAAAAACGAAATGCCGAGAAAGATGTTGATAGAATGCAACCTCAAATAGAAGTCACAAACGAAGATGACCACACCTCTCGTGATGCCTCGGAGAAAAAGGAAACCTTGGGGAACCCCGGTGAGAAGCAGCAATTCCTCGGGGTTCCTAACGGCCTACCAGCAAAGAAGTCCTCAAACGACAGCCTAGCCGCTCCTGTCTCCCTAAGTACGGAAGATTTGAGAGCCGGTCTTGACACCAAGTTAGACAATGCAAATTCAGGAAAGAGACAAAAACCTGGCAAGCACGAATTTGAGCAAAACACACATCAGGACCAGGATATCGAAGAAGTATGGTTCGCTGGAGGCCACGCCGATATTGGTGGTGGATGGTCCAAAACAACAAGCGAACAATGGATGTTAAGTCACGCCCCACTAGTATGGATGGTACACGAGGCCGGACAGGCCGGTCTCGATTTCGATATCAGGTATATCACATCCCAGCTTCTGCACACTAGAACCTGCTGACCAAAACACAGGAAAGTAGCCAAGCACAACTGCCTCGCCAACGGCGTAGATGAATACGGGCAACCGTTCGACGACGAGGAAACAGCAAAGAATTTCCATCAAGCTCTCGAAGATTCCTACTCAAACGGCATCATCCACGACTGTCTCAAAGCAGGTGACGGCATCCCCGGCAGCACCGCCTATCTCTGGCGGATGATGGAATACCTCCCCTTCCGCCGAATGGATCTACAGCAAGACGGAAGTTGGAAAGCAATCCGATGGTCAGTCCCATCCACACCGTCACAACCCCCTACCTACAACTTGCAAAACTAACTTAATAAAACAAATATAGGCCCCTACCAATGGGCGAAGTCCGCGACATCCCCCTGAACGCGCAAATCCACAACACAGTCATCCGAAGAATGGAGAAGAACACCGCCTATCGGCCAGGGAACCTCATCATCGGCGGTGGAGGCCGTGGCATGAAGAAAGCGCCTGAGAAATATGGAATAGGGGACTGGGAACCGTACAAGAATCATGATCATCCTGTTTTGGCTACGTATGTTAGGAGGGATCAGTGCGGGTCTGAAAATATTGGTAATGGTAATGGTGGCGGGAAGGGATAGAGTGAGAGGATGCAATTATGCATTGAGGAACTGGTAACTGGTGTTTGAAAAGTGTAAGAGCATTTTGCGTTTGACCCGTTAGCAAAGGTCTGGCGTTTGATTATGTATGTATGATACCCATGATTCGTAGGTATCTTGTCTGAAAATTCTTACCAGAACTTGATGTTTCTGACTGTGTAATACAATCATTAGAACCAACGGCTTCATTCCTAGCTCTTCGAGCTCTTCCAGCAGTATTACTCGTAAGATCAACGTGTTACACTCCAAGCACAGCGCCAGCTCAATGCCTCCAATCGCGAGAACTCCAATGCTGCACAGCTCTCGCACCACATACCCAACCCCCCAACCCAATCCACCCCCCTAACAACCTACAGCCAAAAACACAACTTCCCACTCGCCGTCCCAGCAGCAATCCAATCCCGTGTCGGATGAAACACCGCCACCGCCGGCACAGCCGTAATCCCCTCCCCACCCAACTGCGCCAACTGCTCCCCGTTTGAATCATACACATCAACGAACCGATTCATATTGCCGATTACGAATTTCTGAATCCCGTCTTGGGGATGTTGTTGCCATTGCGGGCGGAGGATTGTGACCCAGCGGCCTGTCTGGTTGTTGTGCGGGATTGTTACCTCGGGGCTCATTGCGTCGTCTGGGAGGGTGTGGGCGGGGGGCCAGGATGCCATTGCTGAGTTTGTGGTTGAAGAAGAGACGCCGAAGGAGTGGATTTTTATAGTGTCGTCGTAGGATGATGTTGCGACTTGACCTGCTGTGTTGAATGCTGCGGTTGAGACGGAGAGGCGGGATTCATGTTCGCCGACGAGTGTGGGGAGCGATTTTGTGATTTTACGGAGGTCCCAGAGTTTCAGGGTGCGGTCTAGAGAGGCTGTTGCGAGGTAGTGTGGTGCGTTTGGGTTGAGGGTGAAACCGCCGATTTTCTTCTCGGAGAGTTGGTAGAGGGTTGTGGTTTTGGCGGGGGTGCGGATGTCGTGTTGGCCGAATGCGCCGTGGAGGGTTGTGAAGGAGATTGTGTGCACGTCTGTCGGGGACATGTCGATGCCGCTGATGGGTGTGTCTTCGAGGGTGTCGCTCGGTCCGTAGATTTCTATTGCGATTTGCTTTTGGAGGTCGATGGAGCGGATGCTGCTGTCGTAGGAGCCTGTGAAGAGTTTGCCCGGTGCGGAGGGGTGGGTGTGCATGGAGCAGATTGTGCGGGTGTGTGGTTTTATTGTTGTTATTATGGGGTTGGGGATGTCGTCTTCTTCGTCTTCGTCGTCATCTGCGCCGTCAGGATCTTGTTTGAGACCTGACTGGGTGTCTTCTGGTTTTTGAGAAGCGTCAACGATTCCGAGATGGCCGAGCTTGTCACCCATGAAGATTATGGGTTTGTCCTCTGTAGGGTGGAAAGAGGCACTGTAAATTCGTTCGGGAGTAATTTTGATTCTGGTTGGTTCCCAAGCGTCCCAGATCTCGAGGCCGTTCATTTTCTCTCGTAGTGACTTAAGGTCTTTGTCTGACGTCTCACGAACCTCATTGTCGCCGAAAGTTCGCTCATATGGCCGTGCGACAGGCCGGAGAGCAACATCGGATTGGAAGAAACCATTGACCTGGCCATTGATCGTAATCTCACTGAGATTCAGATCACCCGTACGCCGTTTTCGTCTTTCTATGTCGGCTTCCTTTTGAACTTGGTATTGCTTCTCTGCTTGCTCGCGCGCAACCTCGCTATCTGCTTGAATGCCGGCTATGCGTGAGGATGTCCTTCGAGGCACTATCTCTTCCTTCTTTATTCTTTTGACCGGTGTCGACTTGGACTTGCCAGTGGCTGCGCGTTTCTGTGGTTTAGAATACAAGCTTACTTGCGCTGCATTTTTCTTGACTTGTAATTCCGCAAGTAGCTTGTCACGCTCTGCGATGTTGGCAAGCCGTTGCTTCTCGAATTCAGATGGCTCTTCCTTTACAACTTTCTTCGGCGGCATGTTTGATCACTTGTAAGAGATAGGCTTCAAGTGAGTGCACTTACAGTAATCAAAAGGGAGCGTAGTGAAGGTATCGTAACATTTTACGCGTTGATTGACTTGGAGCGCGTTCTGGCTGACGTCACAGATGCACATTTGATGCCCGCCAGGCTCGAAGCTGCGGAAGCCTCCAGAGCCTAGAAATTGAGGAGCACATTAGGTAGAGCCGACCGCCGCCTGTGCGACTAGCTAGAGTTTCACACACTGGCACCGGCTGTATTGTGTTCAATCGAGCTATTGTCACACTATTTCGATATGCCTCGTCTGTCCGAAGTCGTGTCATCATGTTGCTTGACCTTAGGTCAGCAAACACAATCCTTGCCACTTGGACCACGCTAAACATGTTTGGAGAAAATCCTCTTGACCGCATATGAATTACTTCCTGCGTTTGCTTTTTAACTATCTCTTGAGACTTCATCGTATCTGTACGAGCCACTCTCAAGCTGCCGTGTCCCAATCTGTCAAGCATGATTACAGAGGTCTTACTTGAAGGCCTGGACATGCGTCAGCCCACAACCTCGAACACAAAACCATATCTGCCATGAGTTTAAACAGGTTTAAACGGCCATCCTGGTCGAAGACATTCATAGAACAGCCAGCAGAGGAACGATACAATGAGGACGAATCGAAAAGGCCGGCGCCTTACTACTCACTGTTACTGTGCTTCCTTTCACTGATAGGTTTGGCACTACAACTATGTTTGCTGCAGACCACAGTTGAGAAACTATGGATTGTACTGCCCAGTGTTGTTTGGACGTTGATACTGGTCTTCCTCTTGCTGAATAGGCCTAGACGGTGCTCTTTCGTCGCGCTGGGTTGCTTCTTCAGCTTGTTCGTTTCGCAGGCCATCTTTCTTGTCAGAAGATGGCACAACGAGTTTAATCTCGAGCTCCGGTACGTGACCGGAACGTTGATTACGTCCTTGATCGGCGTGATATTTCTGGTAAACATGCCCCTCAGAGAACCTGGCTGGTCAAGATTCGGAATCAGCAAGCCATTTTCTGAGCCTACTAATAAGCTTCGATCACCAGAAGACAATCTCACTTTTTGGCAATGGTCGACCGTGTCATGGGTATCGCCTTTGTTAAGCATTGGCAGAAGACGACAACTGAATGAGGATGATATCTGGCTTTTACCCTACGAATTTCAACATACGCATTTGCATAATGCTTTTCGCAAGCTTAAGGGTTCAGTCCTGCACCGCATTCTCCGAGCAAACTGGATAGACCTTGTTATTCTTACATGCCTTGAACTTCTAGAATTGGTCACGAATTATTCTGAACCTGTTTTACTGCAGCAACTTCTCAAAGCAATGGCCTATATTGATACGAACAAGCGCCCGGCTTTGGTTTACGGCTTGCTAATCTTGCTCGCTCGTGTTGTGAATGCTCAAAGTGAGGTCTTTAGTCTGTGGTATGAGCGTCGCAGTTACGAACGCTGCAGGGGCGAGCTCATGACGATGCTCTACGAAAAGACACTGCATCGAAAGATCGTTGCAACGCCGCCAGATAATACTAAAGATAACTTTGATGAGAATGCCGAACTCGCTCGTGCCAATACTGCACCAAGCAGTGACGAGAATACTCCGTTACTGCATACGAAAAACGAAGTGGCAGAGCCGTGGTATGTTCGTGCAAAGAGGCAAGTTGTGGCATTGTGGAAGAATTTCCGAATCGCCTTCGAGGGCGTTGACGAGGCGAAGCAAGAGCCAGCTGCCATGGGAAAGATCATGAATCTTATGAGATATGATTCTTATGAAGTAGCGCAACGCTTCTGGGAGTTCCAAAAGCTCATTGAAGTACCTCTTGGTCTTATCATTTCTCTTGTGCTCATTTGGCGGCTCCTTGGTTGGCCTGCATTGGTCGGCGTCGGAGTAGTTGCAGTGGCCCAGATCTTGAATTACTTACTTGCCCTTGTTGATGTACGATTCGAGAAGGTTAGAAGAGTGGCTACGGACAAAAGACTCCAGCAGACTTCTCAGTATATCGAAGCAATCCGACATCTACGTTGGTACGGGTGGCAAGACTTCTGGTTGAAGAATGTTTTCGAAGCACGTCAAAAAGAGCTCAATATCAAAGTTGTCACATACATCTGGGATGAGTTTTTAATTCTCAACAACCTGTTCGCATCTGGCCTCATCACTGTGGCAGCGTTCTGGGCGTATACGTCGCTCGCTGGTCGGCAGCTTAGCGTGGACATAGCCTTTCCTGCTCTTGAGATCTTTTCATTGGTACAGAACAACATGGAGGCAATTCCTGACTTAATCCGTACCTTACTCAATGCGAACGTGGCCTTGAAACGAATCCAGAAGTTTGTGGACGAGCCAAACAAAGAGGATCCCCAGTCAGAAGACGGTGATGACTGTGAAACACAAATCGAGCTTCGAAATGCTTCTTTCGCGTGGCCTGGTTTACCGGAGAGCGTCTTGAAAGATTTGAACTTGCACTTCAGTCGTGGACTCACTGTTGTCGAAGGAGAAGTGGCTTGCGGAAAGACAGCTCTGCTACAGGCCATTCTTGGCGAGCTCGATTTACAGAGTGGTGAGTTACGGAAACCACTTCGGCCCATCGCATATTGTTCGCAAACACCATGGTTACAAAGCATGACAATTCGTGATAATATCCTTTTCAACAGTCCTCTGGAGATTGAGAGATACAAGCAGACTTTGCAGGTGTGCGCCCTTGTACCTGACTTGGCGTCCTTCGAACAAGGTGATCTATCGCCCATTGGAGAGAATGGCATTGGTTTGTCTGGAGGTCAAAAAGCGAGAGTCGCCCTAGCGCGAGCAATCTACAGCAAAGCATCAATACTATTGCTCGATGATCCACTGAGTGCATTAGATCAGCAGACAGCCGAACATATCGTTTCTCAATGCTTCCAAGGTGATTTGATTAAAGGCCGAATTGTGGTGCTTGTCACCCATCGTATGGACTTGTGTGGACCTGCCGCAGACAATATCATCAAGATGACTCATGGTCGAGCTGAACGATCAACCGGTCGAAGGCAGTCCCCTTCTTACGCAGCAGCTAGCAACGGTGAAGCCTCCAACGGCACTACAAAGGCTGCTGAGAATGGCACAATGAATGGAGCCAATATGAAAATGCTCAATAGTGCCATGAGAGACAAGTTCGAGGACGAGGAGCACCGCGAACACGGTGATATTAAGTCATCTGTTTACTGGGAGTATCTCAAAGCAGGCAGCCTTTTCTGGTGGGTGGTAGTGGTCGTTGTCAGCATTGGCTCTCGTTTTATCGTTATCGGTGTCAACTGGTATCTCAAGGAGTTCACTGAAGCGTACAACGAGTCTCACAGTGAATCATTTGTCGTCAGTACCTGGGCACGTGTGAACGGTATCACTGGGTCAGGTATTCCTCTGCTTCGGCACATCTTCGACAAGTTTCCAAACCCTGCCAACAATGTAAGACCGTGGCTGCTTGGACTTCTTTTTATGACCTCAATGCAGGCACTCACCATCACTGTTGCTAATGGCACATTGATGGCAACAAGATATATTGGAGGCAAGAATATCTTCAGAATGGTCATCCAAAAAGTGACTTACACGACCTTCCGGTACTACGACATCACACCACTTGGCAGGCTCATGAATCGACTGACTGCTGACATTGGCACTGTTGATGGGCCAATAGGCAGAGATTTCTTCTCCCTTTCATGGAATGCGATAGCGTGGATCATGAGCATTGCGGTCATTGCTCCTCTGACGCCACTCTTCTTGGTTATCTCCCTCCTTGTGTCAGCTGCCTTCGTCACGATATTCTTCCACTTCCTGCGAACCTCGCAAAGTCTCCGTCGACTCGAGACAACCACCCTCAGCCCTCTGTTTTCGAATTTCGGCGCTCTTATCTCTGGCTTGACTACTGTTCGAGCATTCCGAGCAGAGGAAAACTTCCAACGTACGCTCATCAACGTAGTTGACACGTTCCAAGGCATGGACCACTTCTACTGGAGCGTCCAGTCCTGGCTCTCATACCGCCTGGAGATTACCTCTGCCATATCAACATTTGCGTTAACAGCAATCGCAATTTACACGGGTCTATCAGCGGGGTTAACAGCTTTCGTCCTCGTTACATCTCAGCGCTTTGTGCAAGCTACTCATTCCGTCTGTCGCGTTTATGGCCGTCTGCAAGTCAACTTCGTCTCCGTCGAGCGACTTGTTGAACTTCTCCATCTCGAGCAAGAGCCGACAAACTCTGTAGCCCCCCCTGCTTGGTGGCCCTCTTATGGCGGGAGTATCGTCTTTGATAATGTCACAGTCAAGTACGCACCTCATCTAGACCCGGCACTATCGGGGGTATCATTCGAAATAAAAGGAGGTACGAACACTGCTATCGTTGGTCGTACAGGCTCGGGCAAATCAACCCTCGCAGCTGCTCTTCTCGCTACAATACCTGTCACAAACGGTCGCATCCTAATCGATGGTGTCGATCTCGCCACTGTCGATCGCCAAGCACTCCGATCACGAATCACTTTTCTTGCTCAAGAGCCTGTGTTGTTTGAAGGTACACTGAGACACAATCTTGATCCTGTTCAAGAGCACACAGATGAAGAATGTGAAGCAGTTATAGAACGAATGGCTGGACGTTTCAATTGGACACTGACCACAGCTATCGAAAGTGGAGGTAAGAACCTCAGTCAAGGACAAAGACAGCTTGTGGGCTTGGCACGAGCGATTCTTCGTCGCAGCTCGATCATCATCATGGACGAAGCCACAGCAAGTATCGATGTCGAGACGGCATGGGAAATTCAACGTGTGATAAGAGAGGAGCTGCAGAATAGTACGGTGATCACGATAGCTCATCGTACGGCCGCTGTACGTGACGCCGACAACGCGATAGTGCTTGCGAATGGAAGGATGTTCTCGTTTGGACCCGCTACTGAAATTGAAGAGCACACAGGAGACGATATAAAAGTTTGACCTCTTTCGATGTTTTGAAACAATTCGCTGTTATAGGAGCTAGACTTCGGACACATTAGATTAGTAGTAAATAGATCAGAGACTCGGTATTTTTCGAAGGGTACGGCGAACAATTCAAGGCGTTTCGCCCTCGATGTAAATCATAGAGAACCACGGCTGTGGCTATCGCGAGTTGTCCGTCAAATTCAAACCAATTAGAGAGCCGCTAAAGCTGACATATATACTAACTATATTCGGACTAGCGTAATCGCTTTGAGCTTGAGGTGGCCGTCATGGATTGAATTGACCTCGCCTCTGGTAAGATATTGTTTGGTCGCTCGCATTACTGTCCTGCCAGACAGCCACTACCTCTCCTCTCCTTCACCGGGCAGTGCCCACATTCAACGACAATGGCTGCATCCTTCGTGCGACTCGCAGGCCGACAGACTGCCAAACGGCTATGCATTCGACCGACAACTCGATCTTCATTCCTTCCGAGAACGATATCTACCACCGCCACAAGACGATATGCTACGCCAGATACGAGTTCGGAACCACAACGAACTCATCTCAATCTCACCGATTCAACCTTCTCTGCAGCAGTCGATCCACAATCGCAGAATGAGAATAGAGGGCCAAACACGCAGCTGGGAGATGAATACGAAAGCCGTAAAGTCAGACACTACACAGTCAACTTTGGGCCTCAACATCCTGCTGCTCACGGTGTGCTACGTTTGATCTTGGAATTGAATGGAGAAGAAATTATTCGGGCAGATCCACATGTTGGTTTGCTGCATAGAGGAACCGAGAAATTGATCGAATACAAGACATATCTACAAGTGCTCCCTTATTTCGATCGGCTAGACTATGTTTCCATGATGACGAACGAGCAATGTTTCTCTCTAGCTGTTGAAAAGCTCTTGAACGTCGAAATTCCAGAACGAGCGAAATGGATTCGAACTCTATTCGGAGAGATCACGAGAGTGCTGAACCATCTCATGTCGATTCTATCGCATGCTATGGATGTCGGTGCCCTGACACCTTTCTTGTGGGGATTTGAGGAACGAGAAAAGCTTATGGTACGTTCTTGGGCTCTGTTGTTCTCTGGCAACTGCTAACAGGAAATAGGAATTTTACGAGCGTGTCTCCGGTGCCCGTCTCCATGCCTCGTATGTCCGACCAGGTGGTGTCAGCCAAGATTTGCCATTGGGTCTGTTAGATGACATCCACGCTTGGGCTACGCAATTCGGTGACCGAATCGACGAGACCGAAGAACTGCTTACAGACAACCGAATTTGGATTGGCCGTACTAAAGGTGTTGGCGTTGTCTCTGCTGCTGACGCGCTTAATCTCGGCTTCTCCGGTGTCATGCTTCGAGGTTCTGGTGTCCCATGGGATATCCGAAAGAGCCAGCCGTATGATGCTTATGGTAAAGTCGAGTTTGATGTTCCAGTTGGACAGAACGGTGATTGCTACGATCGATACCTTTGCCGAATGGAGGAGTTCCGACAATCGCTACGGATCATCCACCAATGCCTTAACAAAATGCCTCCAGGCCCAGTCAAAGTTGAAGACTATAAAATTGCACCACCACCACGTGCTGCCATGAAGGAGAACATGGAAGCGCTTATCCATCATTTCCTGTTGTACACCAAGGGCTACACGGTGCCGCCAGGCGAGACCTATAGTGCAATTGAAGCACCCAAGGGTGAGATGGCAGTCTTTCTAGTTAGTGATGGTGGCGAGAGAGCATACCGATGCAAGATTCGAGCTCCCGGATTTGCTCACCTTGCTGGCATGGATCACATTGCTCGAGGCCACATGCTTGCAGATGCTGTCGCCATTATTGGCACTATGGATTTGGTGTTTGGTGAGGTTGACAGATAAAGACGGTTCTTGCCTAAGGAATGGAAGACACTGCAGCGTGAAACGAGTTGTATTCTATGAGCGACTTTTCCACATATCATAAAATCACATATATCAATCATGCATATTCAGCGCGCATTCCTTTCATTTTTGTGCTGCTTAGTATTTCCGAGCTTGTTCGTGACCAACCAACACTGGTCGTTAGCGTGAGACACTCGAGTACAGTACCAAACAAGCTAGGGCTTTTGTTTCACCGCAGTGGATTTGGAGCTCAATTTGCCCGAGTAACTTTCATTGGTGAATTTGTCCTTTGGTGCACAGCCACCGGTTTGTGAGGTACCCTCCAGGGCGACAATCCCCCCACTTTCAGGTTACCCTCTTGCGGCTGATACAGTTGCTGCCTCAACTCTTACTGGCATTATTCATTACTACTACATCAAACGACGCTTTTCTGACCTTGCTGCTTATTCCTAGTTTTATGTAGTTCCACAATCACACGGTCCTCTCTTTCCTACAGAATCTCCTTTGTGTGTTCCTAAAGCCTTGCCATAGCCTTCGTACTGCGCCCTCAAATTACTGTTACCCCACCGACCCAACTTATAAGCCCACTGGACAGTATACAGAACCAGAACCTCAATCGAGTTGGAGTTATAATTCCTGTGAACTCGATCCAAGCAGCAAGGCAGTATCAGGAAACCTATACCAAGGTCGAAGCCTACCCTGCAGCCAACAGCCAAGTACCGCAGTCATGAGTTACGGAAGTGAGTGTCCCCGATTTCAGTACAAACACCACCTACGAGTGCTTGTTTTCAATATGAGACGATAGACTCCAGTCGATCCTGACTGCGTGCGCGCTCATCCATATCCGTTACATTTCATACAATCTGAAGCAATAGCTGACATTCTGATCTCTAGTCCACAGTTTCATGAATAAGCTCCATGGTCAGCCTGACAGCTACGACAAGAAGTCGCAGTACAAATTCGGGCGAACACTTGGAGCCGGTACCTATGGTATCGTACGAGAAGCCGATATCGAAGGACACAAAGTCGCTGTAAAGATAATACTGAAGAAGAACGTCAAAGGCAATGAGCAGATGGTCTACGATGAGCTCAAGATGTTGCAACGTCTGAACCACCCACACATCGTCCAGTTTGTGGATTGGTTCGAGTCAAGAGTACGGCACGCATGGAATTTGTAGAATGAGAGTATCTGACGTGTGGCAGGACAAATACTACATCGTTACGCAGCTGGCAACTGGTGGGGAGTTGTTCGACCGAATTTGTGACCAAGGAAAGTTCACAGAGAAGGATGCATCGCAAACAATAAAACAGGTATTGGAAGCAGTCGACTACCTCCACGATCGGAATATTGTTCATCGAGGTAAGAAGCAGGAGGCCGAATCAAGGTGATAGCTTACATCTTCTAGACCTGAAACCAGAGAACCTCCTATATCTGACCAGAGAACCCGACTCTCAACTGGTGCTTGCGGACTTTGGTATCGCAAAAATGCTTGATAGGCCCGGCGAAGTACTAACTACGATGGCTGGCTCATTCGGTTATGCAGCTCCAGAAGTTATGCTAAAGCAAGGTCATGGCAAAGCAGTTGATATGTGGTCTCTAGGTGTTATTACTTATACCCTCCTTTGTGGGTACTCTCCTTTCCGATCAGAAAATATCACAGATCTTGTGGATGAGTGCAGAAGTGGCCGCATCATCTTCCACGAACGATACTGGAAAGACGTCAGCAAAGACGCGAAAGAGTTCATTCTCTCACTGCTGCAAGTCGACCCAAAGAAGAGAGTATCAAGCAGTCAAGCACTGAAGCATCGATGGCTTGAGGGCGAGACTGCCTCTGATCACGACTTGCTACCAGAGATAAGATCGTACATGGCCAAAGCAAAACTCAAGCGTGGTATCGAGCTCGTCAAGCTCGCCAACAGAATCGAGCAACTCAAGATACAGGAAGAAAGAGAAGAAGTTGATGACCCAGATGCAGCTGACATTCCCGCGAATGCCTCCAACGCTGCTAGTCTTGCTGTTCAGAACCAGCATCAACGAGGTATTTCTCCTGGACGCGGTCTTGCAACGAATGACCATCCTGAGAAGCGAGCGCTTAGCAAAGCCGCCAAGGGTGCTATCTTCAAGGAAGTCGTGCTTGCCAAAGTGCGCGAAATGAAAGAAAACGAGCAGACCAACAAGCTGGTGGCGGATGCAACAGCTGCACACGAAAGAAGGAAGAGCTTCAATGGCCAGAAATAGTGCTTTCCGGGCTTGCATCACAGGAAGCGTCGAAGCAGCAGCACACATTGAGTTTGATGAATAATGATATTGCAGTATGAGAGATGATTGCTTGGTCAAGGCAGGCAGGCAGAGAAGGATTACTGATACCCTTGTTGCTTTTCAAAATGATATTCAATACAGCTGAAAGGATGCCAAACATTGCAAAAGTGAATGAGCCACGGTCTAGTTCGTGTGGTTACAAGACAATGCTTTTTCATATTGAATAAAAATGGTGCTCCACAAATTCGATTGTACTCCACTCGTACAGTGTATAGGACAGGGACCAAGAAGGTGATATTCAACAGCCTTCATAAATTGCAAGTTTTTGTCCCCACAACCAACGTTGTCTTGCCAATGCCAATGCTAATACCAGTACCTTCGTCTGTCTATCATCTCCGACTCCGCGAATCTGGATCTATACTTCGAGCTTACGAGAAAAAAAAGACTACGGTAAGCAAGCGCGGGTTATTATTAGCCGGGGCGGGAATAGAGTACAGAAAACTCAACGTCGCTGTAGCAGCAGGGAGAGTTTTTCTAGGTTTTTGCTCATATGAACTGTAGGGACAAGAGTGACGTTGTACAGTACTGTACACCCACAGCTATAGCAGCAGGGGAGGACTTGACCTGCTAGCCGGTGCAGGATCGGGTAGACAACAGCGATCCTCGGGAGGTTTACGGAGTAGAAGGCACTGGCATTGTAGTGCATTACGTAGTGCAGTGGCTTGATGTGAAATGGATGATTAAAACGGGGGAAAATCAATGAATGATCGGAATAACAGATACACTACACTATCAGGTGGGTAAGATCAGCTCATAAAACTTATTGTACATGTAATGTAGGTCAGGTACAGTACCTAGCTTCTTCCGACCCGATGAGTTTCCGGTTTCGTTTCGCAACTCCGCGGTTTCGGTGAGCGGATCGGTGAAGTTGAGGTACTCGTGTTGAGAAGGGAAGAGCGAAGTTGAAGATGACCACTGTCCAAAGGTGCCCTTATCAGCTTGATGTCGCCTAGTCGCGTCTGAATGCCGACGTTGAGGCTGGTTGTTTTGTACAGTATATGAGATTGTTCTGCTGAGATACAACAAAATGCGCTTCGAGATAAGGCGCCCTACTATGCCCCTCAGCTGAGCCTTGCCTCATCACCTCGCTTTAGTAAGTTACCTACCCACGGAAGCCCATCAGTCAACCTCGTCTTCGACCTAGCCAATCTTCCGATCACTACCAGGAGAAAACAAACCTAGCATACAATACCTACATACGTGGTCAACATGGAAGGTATATATCTCCTGCCCAACCACAAAACCTCGCACTCCGCTATCATCCATGGACATAGAACTAACATATCAAACCACACCACAGCTTTAAACACCCAAGCCCTCTCCCTCGCCAAGCGCTGGACAGCAGCCTGGTCCCAACCCGACCCAGGAAAATGGGTCTCCCTCTTCACTCCCAACGCCATCTACAAAGACCACGCCTTCCTATTTTTCAGAACCGGTTCGGCAGGCCTGCGAGACCACTTCCAGCTCTGGAGAAACTCACTTCCAGATTTCGTGGTGGAGGTGCGGGATGCGTGGCCTGCAGAACGACTAAGTAATGGGAAGTATAGGGTGAGTGTGCGGACGTATAATGCGGGTACTTTTGAAAAGGATTTGAGGATGTGGAGGGCGACGGGGAAGAAGATTTGGTTTTGGGCGGTGGTGGATTTGGTGGTTGATGGGGAGAGTGGGTTGATTGAGAGTGTTGACGAGTGGTATAGTTTGAGGTGGATTGTGGGGAAGGGGGAATCGGAGTATGATGATCGGGATAGGGCTAAATTGTAGGTGTATGTGTTATGGTTGGTGAATGCTAAGGTTGCTGGGTTTGTATATAAAGGCAGGCTGAGGAGGCAAGCCGAGACGCGCTGGGCGGTTGAAGATACTCGAGTTGTACGTACGGCGTAGCGAGGACCTGACATTACCTTACCTTTCGCTTTCCCAAAGCATAATTCGTTATGATTTGTTGACTAATCAATAACTTCTGCGCAAGGTAATTTTGAGAGTGTTCCGGTATAGAGGTATCTGAATCATTGGGAGGGCTTGGAAGGAAGGTACGAGTGGATCACAGTCAAGCTTGGGAAGAATGGCAGTGACGGCCACATGATTGCAAGGTGTAGAAATCGGAGCATGGATGGTGTACGACTCCGGCATTGTATAGTTGGGTCACGGGGGTGGAACTCCAATGAATTTGAGCTCCAGGCTAGCTTTGTTGATCAGATCAGCATTCTGGGAGGCATTCCAACGCATCGGATAGAAGTACGACATAGAAGTGCAGCAGATAAAAAGCTGGTTAGCATAGATTTCATAGTAGGATTGAATTGATTCTGGTGACCTCTGCCGCGTGACTCCCTGGTAGTACCAGTTTCTCATGTCTCGAATAAATGTCCTTGCAAGGTCATTGACCTGGTTGTTTGGCACTTCCACTGGATGTTTCATATTCCCTCATAGCGTATGATTGACTTCACAAACTCGCCTCGCTCTCACGCGGGCGAGCAATAACTGAGTCGTCATGTAATTGGTTCCTCCGAATCCTTCATATAGAATGATAAGCGTTTATGCGACCATGGTGCTGGCGGTAGCGCTCTCGTACTTCCATGTTGGCTGGAGAACACCAACAGTCTTGTAGTATCGGCTGAGACGGTGGATTCTTGACTCGATAAGAATGAGTCTGAACTTGCCGTCCTTGTCCTTTCGGTTTCGCTCAAGGTGTTTTCGGACGGCGACGGCCTAGAACCAAACAAATTAGTACATCCTCCTATTGCGACTCCAAGGATGGGTGGATAGCATACCTTCTTGATCAACATGTAGAGATCTTCTGGAATTTCAGGTGCGAGACCTAGATCAATCACTCTGTCAGTCACATGGACCAATACAGAGGCACAATTGTAAAGTTTTTGCATATAGCAAAGACAAGAGAAGTGTTTATTCACAGGTTTTCATCTGCGCTTCCCCACCTCTTCTCATCTTGCAGGAAATCGGATTTGTTGGCGCATACCATTTCCCTTGAGGATTCGAAGAATCTTGTTACCAGTGACGACCTTGACTTGAGCGACACCGTGGCTGTCTCGTAGAACGACACCGATTTGCGAAGGAGTAGCACCCTTTCGAGCAAGTTTGCAAATGTTATCAACGACGGTCTCGGGAGTGGACTTGAACCATGTCGGAACTGCTCGCGAATATGGGATGGCCGAAGCGCTTATACCCTTTCCTTTGCTGTGAAGACGACCCATGGTTGCGAGTTGATAGTGGCTGTCAAGTCGGAAGAAGTGAGAATGTTGAAAGTTCGCGCACGACTTTGTCGAAATTGTGGAGGGAATTCTTCAAGCGCAGTTTGGCTGACAAGGCTTGTGGGAGCGATGCCAAGCCAGCCTTGTACTACATTCAATATCAGAGGCAGCTTTGCCGATCGCTAGAGCGCGCCAAGCAAAAAGCTCGTCGCTACAAAAACAATGAGAATCTTCACTTCATCTCTCCCCTGCATATCACACCCGCTTCGCTGCATTCATCTGCAATCCAACGCTGCGTTCTGCAGGAGAAGTCGCAAGCTAAATCCAGTAACCTCACTTAATGCTCTTCTTTCATCTCAAAGCAATTTCGACTTGACGTTCCCTGATTGCTAGTCTAACCACAGCCTCAAGACACTGACTCTCTCACAATCCCTCGATAACTAACCAGCTAACCAACCAACCCGAGATCCCACAATCCCACCTTCGTGCCTCTCATAATCACGCGGCGCACTCCGAGTCTCTGTAAAGGTACGTTCAACCCTCCCTGCATCACCCATCCACAAAACCCCCAAAAACAAACCCTCTTCAACACTCTCAAATGATGATAAGTCACTTTTACATATACTATTTTCTGGTACCTCTTGTTTTAGCAGTGTATACTTTGTATACCTGGATGAACTCAATGGACTTCTGATTACACAACCTTCTCCGAGAACCTGCATCTCTCCTTTGCTTTGTGGGACTATCAAGCTAATGAGGTGTGGAATGATAGGTAGAAGCTACGTACCGGCAACCTTGGGGCTGGATGGGGGGGATTGATAATCCCCTTGAAGGTACGTATTTTTGAGTTAATGGCAGGGGGTGTGGACGCGTTTGTCGGCGTCGCTTGCAATGCGATGCGTACGTGGTTGACTACGTGAAGATGAATTCGCGGGGGTTGCTATCTCGTGGTGAAGTGTTGTGATTGAAGCACATATCACCACCCGCAAGCGGACCGATGACATGTCCTTGCTGAGTTGCTGAACATGACTTCACCAAACACGATGCCAATCTGTCCTTTACAGATTTTGGACCAACTTACCTGTCGCATATGTCGCGGCACACGACGGTTAAGAAGAAGGTAAGACATGGCGTTGACATTGTTCTTGCATCGTACTAGCCATAGTATCATAAGATTACTTCGAGAAAAAAATATCCATCCTCCATAACCTTGTTTCCACCGGATGGCGTTCATGCTTCGACACGTGTTCTTCGTCAGCTGCTCTTCGTGATTTCTCTCTCTTTGTGCTCATAGCTCTATTACCAAAAAAGATTACAAGCCCTGACCTGCAGGACCACATAGTATGCCGACGTAAAAGATTAAGCTTGTGCGCCATTGACCGTGTATATCGCACCATATACGAATTCCGTGTTTCGCTTCGAACGCTCAGAAAAGACATCGTTTCCCTCTCCTCTCAAGAATGCCTCCTCTTACTGCCGCACTTCGCTAAGCTCTGGTGTCATAGAACCAAAAGCAATTGATGTCCTCACCACATGTTTGTTGCTCGCCCTCTGCAATGGTGATCCTCTCCTTCCTGCCTAAGTTTTCGTTCAGATTCATGTCGCAAAGTCCAACTCCGTTTGTCCTTGCTCTAGGGTATCACTTTCTTGCTGGGTACGCCGGCTCAATGATGATGATGCTACGCTCCCTCGATCTCGGAGTCCTGGAAAAAGTCTATCAGAAGGACTCCCTGCCACGCTTAATACTGATTCCTGTTCTTGCTCGTGTTCTAATCTCATTCCGGCCATACCAGCGCCAGCGCTGGTTTCAATCGTAGGTAAGTCGTCCCTTTCTTGCCGTCTTGGTCTCCGTCTGCCGCTCGAAGTTGGTTCGACAGGCTCTGTAGCGTACATAATTGGTGTCTGTAGTTGTGGTGTAGATGCTGCTTCACTCTTCGCTTCTGATGCGTCTGGTCCTACTGATGGTCGTGGTCTCTTCACAGGCCTCTTCTTTGGTTCGTAGGTTTTTCCTTGCGCTGCCAGCTTTGCCGTCCGCTCTGCCACAGCCTCTTTACTGGGTCGTCCCCTCTTCTTTGAGGTAGGGTGTGCCGAGATCGGTTCCAGTAGGGGACCACGTATGAAACTCGGCGATTCACCATTCGTTACTGGAGGGATAGGTGACTCCGTTCCCGAGGGCCTAGGTTGGAGGTGTGGCATGTGACGTTGGGACGTAGAGTAGGGGTCCTGCGCGGACACGGACCTGGTCGACGCAAGGTTGGGTGCAATAGTTACATATGGGACGTATGGTCGCGCCGACCCACTTTGTACAGAGAACGTTCTTCGCATCTCGTTAAAGACATGCTTACACGAGTTAAGCGATCGTCCTGCACAAGTCAGTCAATACTACTCCGGCCCGCGAGCAACGATGTCGTGAGCGCGCAAGGTGGGCACAAGTTACATACCCTTCGGAAAAGCCATGTCTGCCCATTCTGGATCACGCTCCGACCGCTGCTCTGACACTACACATCTGAATAGGTACATAGGCAAGTCAGGTACCAGACTTTGAAGTACATTTACAAGCAATTCGACCTGGAAGACGAGTCTTTAGTAGGATGACCTTAGGCAGATACTAGAGATGTTAGTGAACATACCTTTTCAGCAACAGAGAATGGTTCATGTGGTGGGAAGGCAGACATGGACAACATGCGCCAGGAGCCGCAATCAGTTGATACGGTGCTGTGCTGCGGGGAATTGACGCCAAATGCGTTTGCGAACAGTAAAATAGGTGATTCATTAGCTGAACAAATGGATCAGTATCCCAAGAAATATAAAGAGCAATCGTTAGAAAAGAAGGCGCAAGTCATCGAAAGAACGACATGCAAGGAAATAGCAACAGGGTAGGTGAATCCGCCAGCCAATGCGAGACGTTAAGATGAGTCTGGCAAAAGAACGCAGTATTCAAATTAAGCTAAAGTCTTTAAGCTCAGGTTGTTGATAAGGGGCGCCTCTCGCGGCAAGTGCTGAGAAGAAGAATATCAGATGGTAAATTCGCAGCTCTTCCGCCAGTGGAGCATAATCTTTGTGGTGGAAGCCGTCAAGAAGGCGAAGGAAGTTGGAATCAATCTCTCGCATACCAGGAAGGAATTCCTGAATCCGTACTCCCACTGCTGGACAAGATTGCGCGCTGCATCATCGTACAGCAGACAAATTGTAGCGTGCATAAGGTCGCCCGAAGATGGTGAGGGAGCAAAAACAAGCGTGGGCAGGTGAACGTACTCTTCTGCATGCTTTCAGCTAGGCTCTATGCATATGCAGCCTAAGTCTGTAGGCTTTTCCCCACCATCGTCCACACAATTTCGTCGAGGATTGCGCTGCTTCTTGTGCAGTCGACATTTCAGAATCTCATCGACGAGGACGGCATCGACCACTATAAGGATTCCGACCACTTCCAATAGCTAATTCGGATAGACTGTAGTTCGTACTGTGCTCCATGGGAGTTGCTGGAAGAGACCTTATTGGTCGCGGGGTTGAAGTGGTACATTCCCCTCCCCTCGAATCAGCGTGCAGAAGTCGTTGGTATCTTGTGATCATGCAACTTCTGTCACCACCATCACGCGGGAAGACCCTTTCATGGTCGTACAGACATGTATATACGGGTGCTTAGATCAGCCCTATAGAGACAATCCTGTTAGCACATTCATATAGAGAATTTTGGTTGTATCATCACACGCGGTCATCAGTTTCGACGCCATGGAAGAGAGCGCATGAGTCCTTTAGCAGTATGGGAACCAAGAAAGCGAATGCAATTTCGTGCGAGAACAGCACATTACGGAAACTCATCAGAAATTCCATCGTCTTCAGGTTGAGCACGCTGTAATTATATGCTCTTGCTGACCGCCAGTTGTATAAGGACTGTCCTAAATCCACCTTAAAGCATAACAGCATCATCGGGCACGTCTGCAGCTGCCACGTTGCTCCCGTCTTTGGGGCTAGGATACCAAGCTCGCCTCTATACAGTTCACAACACGCAGCAACTTCCTTTACTGGTCAATACAAGATAATTTTCTCGACGTCAGAGTGCCTCGGCCTGTCCCGTCTCGCTGTGCGTTGCTGTTGGATATGAACTTGAAAGTGAGGCGACTTCTACCGTAATATCAACGGGTTGGGCATACTTGCGCAAAGCTGGTAGGATAGCAGGAGAGCAAGAAGTCAATGAAACAAAAAGTAAGATGGATTCAGCTGCATGTTATAATTCAGTCGTGACCCTGTAGCCAGTCCACCTCTTAATATCTGCCAAATCCAATATAGAACTCTAACCATCAGCATTCTCCAAGTATATCAAGTCGATACGCAATTCATGTTTTGACATTGGGGGACTCCTGAGCTGGTGCTCAGCTATCACCGAGAGCGACAGCGGCAAAAGTTCATTCAGCTGTTATCCCAGTCAAGGACAGCGAGGGCACTCGAGTACGATTCTGCCTTTGCTCAAGCTTAGTATTTGTCGATGATAGAACAGAGAAAGCTCGTTTCTGGTTGAAAGCGTGCCGTCACCAACTTGAAAGCCTGTAAGAAAATCTCGTAGAACAAAACAATCGCTGGACCAAGAGAAACAAGAAGGACTGATAGCAGAAGGAATGCTTACGAGTATCGAGTACCGTGACTGCCAAGCGCCTATCCCACCTGCCTAAAGAAACTGCGACACGCTTGCCGCTTAACGCGGTTTGCTGTATCCCGCATCGTTTTTGAAAGCTGAACACTAGAGTTGGTAATACTGGTCAATACAGGACCAAATATGGCTCAGCCACTCTACCCAAACCCGACACTACAGGCAAGAATTGGCTCTTCTACTACGGAGGTCAATCTAAGGGATTGGCTGAACACAAGACTGGCTCCTTTCCTGAAGAAAGCGATAACAGAGTCTCTTGATTCGGAGTATGCTCATGTCTTTCTTTATGTTCCCTTCGCGGGAATGCGTCCCAGGCTGACTTGTTGCCAGAGCTCAATATCCTCTGCAGTGGCTCGGTGAGCATCTCATTCAGCAGTCCATCTTGTTCGAAGGAAACCCAGACTCTACAAACATTAAAGAGAGATTCGCCTACAATCATGACAGTGCTACGAAACCTGGTCAAGGGCACGGGTCGGGCAATGCGCCAGCACAAACTTCCAGCAGCCTAGCAGCACAGGATACGATGAATCAGCCACAAACGACACCAACCCCTGCTAGCCAACAAACGCCGCAGGAAACTACACAAAATGAAGTGCCGGCCCAGTCAACTATAGGCAACGAGAGTGCAGCCTTACAAAGTTCAATACCGGAAAATAGCTCTGCGACCGATGTTAATGGGGTAGCGCACTCCGAGCAGGCACGTCCAGCACTACCGAATCAAGATGCTGAAATGTCAAACGCCTCCTGAGCAATTAAAACGCACGATCAAAATGCTTCTATAGCTCTCATGGTATTGGTAGCAAACCACAGTAGCAGTTTTGCAAATAAGATGATTGGATGTTTAGAGACCAAGAAAGAAGCACAAGGAATTAAATTGCCATGTTTGGCTGCATCCAACCTCCGACACCGAGGATACCACCACCAGCGGCAGTGCTGTCCATACTCCATTTCCTGACAGCCGCAATGTCGAGCCCACTTCGAAACCCAGCTTGAAACATTTCTAACCCACACCATGCTATCATAGCAGCGTTATCCGTGCAGAGCCAAGGAGGAGGACATAGAAGCTGGACATGCCCGAACCCACGAATATCGAGTATAGCACGCAAGAAGTGTCTCAGGAAGCCGTTTGCTGCGACGCCGCCACTTACAACAAGTGTAGAAATGTCTTGGTGAGCTGCTCGCAGATTTTCGAGGGCAATAATGGTTCGGCTGGCCAGATGTTCGAAAGCTATACCGAGCGCAGTTCGTGCGAAGAGGAGACATTCCTCGGTACTCATACGACTTTCGGCAGATCCGGCTCGCTCATGGAAAAGCCGTTCGATGCTAGTAGCGATACTAGTAAAGCTGAAAGCCATGTCTCTGGTGTCAGCCAGAGGAGCTTGCACTTGCCAACCAAATTGATTGTTCGACTTGCCAATTTCATCCTTCCTCTTCACCGGCACCGGCCACACAGCGTACTGGTCAGTTTTGGCGAAGGCAAAGTCTGACAGATATCTAGCATATGCATTGTCTTTCATCCTAGATTTGACAACTTCGGGAAGGATGATCCGTCCGCATTTATCAAGCGCGTCTCCAATTGCCACATCTCGTGTTGTGGCCAAAATTTGGTGGTCGACGAGTCCCTTGGAATGCAATAGCATTGTATGACCACCACTGGCTAGGAGTGTCAAAAATGGGAACTCCGGTCTCAACACGCTTGTGTTATCTGGCCTCAACATCGCATCCTTCTTCGTTCTTACATTCTTGTCAGCATCGGCCTTTTGTCCTCCTCGCATAGCGTTGACCAGCCTGGGTGTCAATGCATGGGCTTGCATATGGTGCACGCCCACCAATGGGACTTGCCATGCCACAGAGAGACCTTTCGCTGTGTTTAAACCGCAAGCTAGATTGCTTCGCATACCGGGACCCCGTGTGACAGAAACGAAATCAGGGAGACGCCTGAACGTGCCATCATTGTGCTGAAATATTCGTGACTTACTTCCGGCCCCTTCCAGGTCCGCGTTCACACTGGGAAGACACCCGATAGCTTTCAGGACCAGTCCAGACAAATTAGCCTGATGACTCTCGAGTGCCTCAATAGGGTGGATACCACCTAGCCCCGTATTGCGAGCAGTGATTTTCTCATTGAAGAGAAGCGTGGCAGTAACAGAACTGCGTCTCCCAACAAAGTCACCGCTGTCAGACGTATATCCTGGTTGAGTAAATTGCGGCTCTGATGTTTCCAGGATTGCAACCGCCGTGTCATCACAAGACGTTTCGATCGCCAGAGTGAGAAGACCGCGTCTCTGTCGCCAGCATAACCGGCATTGTAACCTGGAACTAATTGATCGGACAGATCGACTCAACTGTGTACTCACATGCAGCATGAATCAGTGCTTCTGTGATACTAGTAGTTAAGATTGAAAGGATGAACTGGTGAAGATGATTGATACAAACAATTGAACCATAACAGCTGAAAACTCCTGAGATGGGGAATTGAAACAATATATCCGGAATATCTTCGGCGTCTGTAAACAGAACTAAGATCGATCGCGTGGCTAGCGACGCGATTCGTCATGTATAAACTTCGCGTTCATCATCCTTTTCTCTCCAGTACCGTACAGCGCTGCACTGCATGGTTTCTTTCTAATATATATCTACTGCACAGAGCATATACTCTTACTATCACGTCCTGTAAGATGCGTTCGGGTGTCATAAGCTTGAACGTGATATCTTCATGGCTCTTCCTCAGGCCTTGGCAATTCCGAGAGGTATCATGGCGTGCATGGATGGCTCATCACGATCGGTGACAGGTGTCGAACACTCCACAAGCGGAGCTATAAAAAACGGTAACGATCTTTGAGTTAGGATGAAAGACCTTATCTTACCTCAACCATCGATACGGATTTATCTTGGTTGTTGGTAAGCACTCGGATACCTAGGTATTTTTATATCTTACACTTGTGTTTGTTTACGACTACTCTCCTTTCTTTCAAAGGAATCATCAGTGGAAAAATATAAATTGCCCACAAGGAACAGATTCCTCCATTCACCCACGTCATTCCAAGTCAAATCTTCCTCATTCCACCTTCGTCTCTACATTGATCTTCAAGTTCAGCGCTGCCCATCCTAACGCAGACATTCCTTTCCATCCCACCAACAAACAATGAACGAACACCCCAAATCCCCAACAACGTCCGCCCCACCAACCCACCAACTCGACATCATAATCAGCGGCGCCGGCATAGCAGGTCTAACAACAGCATACTTCCTCCTCCGCGCCGGCCACAATGTTACAATCGTCGAGCAAGCATCGACCATCCGCGCGAGCGGCCAGAACGTCGATGTCCGCGGTCATGCGTTGACTGTTTTGAAACGTATGACTGGCCCTTCGGAGGGAAAGGGGACTCAGTACGATGCGTATGAAGCTGTTTGTGCGCGCGTGACCAGGGAGAAGGGGTTAAGGTTTGTGGATGGCGGGGACGTGGTGCGGGCGGAGTTCCCGGTCGGAGATGGAACGGCATTTACGGGGGAGATTGAGATTATGAGGGGCGACTTGGCGGGGGTGTTGTATGGTGCTGTGAAGGGGTGGAAGGGGTTGGAGATGAAGTTTGGGAGTAGGATTGTTGCGGTTGAGCAGCTTGAAGATAGAGTAGAAGTTAGATTCAATGATGGAGAGGTGAGAAAGGTTGACTTGGTAATTGCTGCTGACGGGATCGGGAGCGCAACGAGGACGATCGTGTTCGGGGACGCAGCGCGAGACGCCGTCAAGCCCCTCGGCCAATGGAGCTGTTGGTTCTCCATACCCTTCCAAGAAACAGACAGCGACTGGGCGCGATGGTACAACAGCACAAAAGGACGAATGGTACTCATCAGACCAGACCGAACAAACGGCAATCTAACACGCGTCAGTCTGTGGACCATGACACGAGACCCAGAGGTAGAAAAAACACTAACGACTCTAACAAAAGCTGGACCAACAGAACAAAAACATTTCTGGGCCCAGACCTTCCACAACGCAGGCTGGGAAACAAACAGAGTCCTCCAAGCAATGGACTCAGCAGACGACTTCTACATGCAGAAAATCGCACAGGTTAAACTCGATTCCTCCTGGTCGAAAGGCCGAACAGTTCTAGTCGGCGACGCCGCTTGCTGTCCAAGCCCGATATCTGGCATGGGCGTCACAAACGCGATGGTCGGCGCATATGTTCTGGCTGGCGAAATCAAAAACATTATCAACAACAACAATGACAACAGTGCTGGAGATCTATCAGTGGCGCTAAAGGCATATGAAGATAAAATGAGGCCCTTCGCGGATATTGCTCAAAAGCTTGCGCCTGGGACTCCGGGAGCTGCGAATCCGGAGGGAGAGTGGGGAATATGGGCTTTACATTGCTTTTTGGGGTTCATTTCTTGGACGGGGTTGTACAAGTTGTTCGGAGCTAGTGTTAATCCGCCTTCGGAGGCGATGATGTTGCCTGAGTATTGAGATTGGTTCGGGTTGTGGTGTGGTTTGTGGTGGGACACTGCTTTACTAGAGCATGGTTGTTGATGATTATCCGGTTGGATCGGAGGGTTTTGGTCTTCTTGGTTAACAGTTGCGTGAAAGGATTTGAAGTTGGGCGCTGAGCGATGCTAGGTAGGTACCTGGCCCTAGACGTGTAATAAATTTAGCTCTGTATATCACTTTCTCTCAACTCCTGACACAGCTGTTCTTATCAAAGAGACCTAAGTGGATTGATGATGATTGTGTGAATGTGTTATTTTTGGCGATACAAGGAGCGGCAAGATATACTGTGAGTACTATATACCAGTTATACTTACGGAGTACTATTAATTAGACTTAAACCTGCTACTTAACTCAATACGACGGCTCTTACGGAGTACATAATGTGCAATGTCAATGTGTTCACTTATTTTGCCGTCTCTAGGAGTATCAATGAGAGGCATAGCAAACATGTATGAGAGATCATTACATTAATTCATACCAAGTCTGTAGAGCCTGGTGAATACTACTCTTTCTGCTCCTTCTCTTCATCACCGCTTCCATTACAACTTCACAAAACCCACGCGAACAAAGCCGCAGCTCCGACCACCAGGCCTCCCGCCATAGATTGAGTCGCAGCAGTACCAGCATACGTAGCAACAGGTCCACTAGCAGTCGTGCTCGACGAAGCCGCAGCAGACGCCGCACCCATCGTGAAATTAGCACACGTCAATCTAGTCGCATTACTAGTGTGGATGACGATACTCTTCATGCCGAAAAAGTACGGCGACGTTGGATCGGTAGAGAGGTACTGATCCGTGAATGACGTGCTGAAGCTTGGTCCGCTCACGATCATGCCGTGTTTGCCGGCGAGATCGCCTATCTGGCAGTTTTGGGGGTTGCCCATGTCGCAGGTGTAGTACTCGCCGCTGTTGGTGTAATCGAAGTGGCCCATTGTGGAGGTGCAGTTGCCGTTGCTGGGCACGGGGAGGTTGTGGATGTGGTACATGAATGGGCCGTAGGTGCCGATGTCGGGGAGGTTGGTGAGGTTGAGGGTGAATGTTACGCCGGAACCTGAGGCGCTGGAACCGGTTATTGAGCCTTGGATGACGGTGCCGGTTAGCTCGTTGAATGCGACTGTGGGGAGCTGCGCTGAGTAGGTTGCTTTGGGGAGGTTGCTTTGGATTGAGGCGGGGCCGTTGACGGGGGTGTAGCTTGCGTTTACGGGTGCGTGGTTGATTATGGCGCCTTCTAGGGTTTCGACTCCCGTGAAGGATGGTGGCAGGACTGGGAGGACACCGGACATTGTGGATGTTAGGAGGACGGGGCTGGGAGGAGGGACATATTGCGCCGAAGCGACAACGGCGAGGAAAGGGAGAAGAATGGATGCTTTCATGTTTGCGATAGGTGATGGAGGCTGCGGAAACTGGTAGAGGAGTAGCAAAAACTGGTAGAGCAGTAGAAGAATACTGGTACCTCTCGATCTATGTACCTACGGCTGAAGAGCTCTTTCGCGGGCACTTTCCAACAACGATATGGTTCGGCACAGTCCCTTCCAGAGGGTTAGAAGTCTTGACATCATGTTGGTGCGCACTGACACGAGAATAGCCATGTCTCTGGCCGGCTGCTGCTCGTCGAACGAGATGCGGATGCTACTGCAAGGAACAAAAGGCAGAGATTGAATGTTCACTGGTGCTCGCTCCCTTCATGTTGTCATCGATTATCTAACGGATCTCTCACCAGTAGAAGAGAATCGTGAACACGATGTGAAGCTCGCAAAAGAGCCAGTGAACATTCACCGATTGAAGTTGGCGCGTTCTAGTGGATTACGCGTCACGGTAGTGGAGGTGGAGTATTCTCCGTACTTTACTTCCTTGTAGATGCGGAGAGGCAGCCAATCTGATTGCAGTCGATGGTGTTGGAAGAGATCAGATGACTGCTCCACGTGCTTGACTTGACAGAGCTGCATTGGTCTCAATGTGAATTGGAGCGGCCTTGCCCAACTTGTCATGCTATTCTCATCTACCCTATCGGCTTGCTGTCTTTACTATATCGTCAACAGATGAAATTGCACTGATTGAGACTCGCAGATGCACGTGGAGGCAATTTGAGTACTGAGTACTTATTCCGAGTTCAAACGAGCACAGATAGAGTTTTCCGGGAGTATTTGCTTGTCGTCAGTAAGCTTCATCAAGCTTTAGAGGGCTCCATCAGTCTCCAGCAATATACTCCGCTCTGCTTGGTAGAAAAGAGCTGCTGTAAGGTAAGTGTCTCGTGCAACTGGCCAAGCCTAATATTTCAAGTACTATTCGAAATCAGCCTTCTCAACAATTAGGACTTTTCACTCTTGGCATAGACAACCCACCCGGTAGGTGATTGACCAATAGAAGTATTTCGAGTCGAATGTAGAGGAGAGTATAAACGTCAACTTTTTCTTAACGAGACCAACACCGAGGCTTTCACGTGTCTTAGAACCACGCCGTTGCTGGTATCACAAATGCTACTCCACTGCCTCCTGGCTACTGCTGTTGGTGGACTTTGCAGAGGATGCTCCTACTCCCATCCTGGCACAAGTGGAGGACATGATCAAAAACAATTCAAGTGCCGATCTTCTAGCTAAGCTCTAGTTGAGTACTATGGTTCCCGTCACTTAGGTAGTTGCGCACGCTGTTTGATGATGCTGTTCGATTGGCAAAGCTGTGAGTCGAATAGCATGAATCATTCCGATGCAAGTGGATGTTCTTGCACACATCTGTTATGGATTTCCTCGAGCTGGCAAGAAACGAATCTTACATACCCCAGCTGTCTAGGTGGCACACCCATATCGTGACTGAAACTGAGTGTCAAAGACTGACATGATATTTCAAAAACCAGTGAAGCACAATGGATGGAGAAACAGGTCTTGCTTGCATCTCGTCGCACACATGAACTTCAGTCGCGAGTGGGCGATTTCGAATCAGGCTGGCAAGTGCTTAGCCTCTGTGCTGGTATCAGTGGCATGATTGGAAGTACGGAGCGGGGGGCCGACTCTGGAGAAGATAGCATTTGACGTGGAAGACATCGAAGCAGCAGAGATGAAGAAGTGCACCTCCTGCGACTCCCAGTTCCAAGTGCTTGTGCAAATCCTTGCTGACGAGCACATCAGTCTTGAAGTCAAAGTAAGGTGAAATTTGGCTAGCCGAAATACCCGTGGCAACTTGGGGAAGAAATTGTTTCCAGCATCAACCTGCAGTCGCCAATTACTTCAGCTGAATGGACCAATTAAATTCATACACGATGGGGCCTCCATGAGGTGTATGGTTGTGGATGCCATCGAATATCAGATCGTGGTTGCAGATGTTGTCGCTAGAAAGGAGAAGAGTGTTGACGTTCCACGATTAGTTACTTAACTTGTTAAATACTGTTCATGTTGGCATGGTGGCTTCACAAGCTGTTACTAAGTGAGTGCTACTAAGAGACACGATATAGCCGAGTATGGTTGCTCACCCCATACAACGCCACCAGATTCAAAGAGCAGGAGTGGACATGTATGGCATGGGTTGAATAGGGCCTGAATACTGTGAAGTTGGCTGTGTGGCAGCTCGGAAACACATATCTCAAATTGTCTTACATGAACCGTGCTGTGCACTTGCTAAAGTATTTCTCCGCTGAAACAGATCCTCATATAGTCAAGTCTGTGGCGTGGCCACTAGGGTATCTTATGCTCATAAACGCCTGTGCTGTGCTGTCCGATGCTGTACTCTTTACAATATTGCTTGCCCACTAATATCGCTAATAATAAATTTGAAGCTGAAGGTTTGTGCATCAATCTGTGGTCGACCTCGGAATATTCTCCCAACGCTTTAGCCTCCTTTGTTGGTACTTTCGCCCTTTTGAAGTGTCGCGACCTGCTTTCGAAGTTCAAGCCAGAAGTCTTTGCCGTTTGACATTGAGCCTGCTACTCCAAATCAGTATATTTGATAAGGTTATCGTTGTATGCTAAGAACATACACTTTTGCCCCCATGGTCCACTCTTCTGCTGTGGTACAGACTGTTCCGCTTTGTAAATCAAAGCTTTGTCATCATGACCACTCTTCAGTAACGTGTCAATCTCATCACCGTTGAAGCCGATCAGTGGAGTATGTGGTTCTTCTGCTGGGACAGGAGGAGGTGGGGAGGCAGGAGTAGACGTGGTAGTAGAGGTGGCGGATTTCGCAGCAGGTTGATTCTGATTTTGCTGCTGATTCTGCTGCTTGTTGCCTTTTTTGCTGTTTTGCTGCGACTGCGGACTGTTCTGGGAGGCTACATTTGACTTTGTCTGGTTGGTGTTTCGTTTGCGCTGACTGCCGGTGGCATTAGCGGTGGTGGTCTTGGTCATACTGATCTATAACAGTGATAACGGATCAAGAAGACGATGATGTTATGTTGACAAGAAAATTTCGAGGTAGCAGACTTACTCTACAACAATGCTCATATTCTAGAACGTGCAGGAGGAAGGTTTAATTAATCATATAAAAAGCCTGGTGCAGATCGCAAACATGATGCACCTCGGGGGCTTGCCAGATCTCCAGCTTTGCGGGTCAAAGTGTTAGTATAGTGGATCGCGTATTCTGATTGGTCTACCAGACCCGTAATGTGGAAAGTGTTCCTTTGTAGTCAACCTTAGTCTGCACCGCAGGCAAGGACGAGTGCCTGCCCTTCACGAGATTCAACCTCTGCGCATCGACCACCACTCATTGCAAACGATATTGAGAGAGAGCGCAATTGTTGCTTCGATTCTACGCATGGTTCACACGCGCGACAAATGCGCTCTCATGCCTTTGCGACACGGCTGAACCAATCGCTATCCCCTCTCAATTACTCCCCGGCTTCACGCAGTAGCGCGTCAACCAATATCTCCCAACCTTCATATGGCACAACTCAGACAGGGTCAAGCACGATCACGCCCACAACGATCGCCTATGAAGAAGAACGACATTCCTTCCACTCCTATATTACAATCAGACCTCAACCTCGACTCCGATGATGAGCCCCCCACCAAACGTCTGCGTACCTCAACCTCGCGTAGGAGCCAACCTGGGTTCAAATGGATCCCCGGCGGTCGTGGTGGTGGTGGAAGACGCGTAGATCTGAATTCACCCGAGGCTATGCTGGTGACACCACGAGTTAATGGAGAAGGGCGCACTCCAAGACCAAGACGAAAGGATACTACAGGGCGCAGGACGAATACCACCAATAGATATTCTGCGCGTCCCCGAGCAGCACGCACAACTGGTCGACCGAGATACACTACTGCCGCGGCTGCTGCTGCTGCAACGCATAGCGATGGGTACAAACCAAGAGAAGAGAGAGGTTGGGAGGAATATCACCCCGATTTGGATCTCGAATCAGCCTTTGCCGTGTTACCGTCAGAAGAGGTGGATGGTATTGTCCGACCGCAAGCAAATGGACTAGTCGAGGATGTCGCCGTAGATGTGGTACATTCGCCAGGATCGAGAACACCGACAAAACGAAGACCTGGCCGGCCTCAACGCACCCAGTCGTCTATGTTGCAGTCTCTGCTGACTCCAGAAGTCCCGAAAATTGTACCTCTGCCTGGTCCCAATCCTAGAGAACGATTGACTCTACCGAAGCCTTCGTATCGAATCCTCGATCCCTTTCTGCATTATGAGCAAAAGGATTACGCCGCTGCGAATTTTGTCAACCAGACAATGGCCAATGTTGGTTATCAGGAAACCGAGCTTTTTACCAGACCCACCAATATGATCCGACAGATGGAAGGTTCTGCCGATGAAGATCTCGATCTAATGCCCGACCTCGTTCATGGTGATGGCAACTCCGCTATTGGCGGTAGTGGTGTAGGAAAGGTAGAATATGATATGGATGAACAGGATGTGAAATGGCTGGATGGATTGAATAAGATACGGACCGATGAAGGAACACAACCAATAAAACCGGCAATATTCGAGATCACCATGACCAAAATCGAGAAGGAATGGCACGCGCTCGAGAAGCGAATACCCAAACCAAATCCAAAGGCACCTCAAACTCAGAGACCTCGTTCAAGCTCGGCGGCAGCAGTTAATGGCGAGCCCGGATCTGGCGAAGAACCTGACAGCAAATGTGCAATCTGTGATGACGGTGATTGTGAGAATGCTAATGCAATTGTCTTCTGTGATGGCTGCGATTTGGCCGTGCATCAAGAATGTTACGGTGTACCGTATATTCCAGAAGGTCAGTGGTTGTGTAGAAAGTGTCAGCTTGTGGGCAATGCTCGACCGAGCTGCATTTTCTGTCCGAATGAAGGTGGTGCATTCAAACAGACAAACAACACCAAATGGGCTCACCTTTTATGTGCGACTTGGATTCCAGAAGTTACTATTGGAAATCCTTCACTGATGGAGCCGATCACTGATGTTGAGAAAGTGCCAAACAGCAGATGGAAATTAGGCTGCTATATCTGCAAGCAGGATATGGGTGCAAGTGTGCAATGCAGTGACGGTCGTTGCTACGAACCTTTCCATCTGACATGTGCACGCCAAGCCGGACTTTATCTCAGAATGAAGATAGGTGGAGGACAGAACACCTTGATGGATCCTTCTCAGCTCCGTGCTTATTGTCATAAACATTCACCTCAAGATTGGAAAGCTGAGCATAACACCGACAAGATGTTTGAGAAGGCTGTCAAACACTTCAAACATCATTTCCATGGTCAGATATGGGCGGATAGCAAGGCGTCCGCACTCGCAATTAACGATGCTCAAGAATCTGCTGCTAACGACCGCGGACTTCAAAGACTAACACTGACCAACAAGAAAGGTCAAAAGCCGAAGAGTGTCTGGCGGTTACCTTCTGGTGCTCCTGTTATTCCAGAAGTCGTACTGAAGACAATCGAGGAGGCGTTAGTGAGATTCACAGTGCCGAAGAGAAAAGAGTTTGTACAGGAAATGTGCAAGTATTGGACGTTAAAAAGAGAAGCAAGACGAGGTGCAGCTCTACTCAAACGATTACAACTGCAGATGGAGACATTCAGCTCGTTCGAAGTTACACGCAGAGACTACAAAGCTCAAGGTGCATCTGGTCGAGCTCGTTTAGATCGACGTATAAATTTTGCAGAGATGCTTGCAAAAGACCTTGAGCGTATCAGAAATCTCTGTGAACAAATCAAGGAACGAGAAAGGCAGAAACTTGAGGATGCACGGTTATTGAGAGAAGTTGTCGATACGGTCTACTTTCCTATTCCACCTCTACTTACACCAATTGTTGAAAAGGCTGTCAAGCTCGACCCTAGAGGTGTTTACAAAGAAGCACTCTCTGGGATTCAAGATCGAATTTCCAACAGATATTACAGTTCTGTCAACACTTTCTTCACAGACTTCGCCAAGATTTTCGAGGGAGATATCGGATTTGATGCGTCAAATCTTGCCAATGAGCAAGCTCTACGTGAAAGACCACAAGGACAAATTGAGGATCCAGAACAGCGAGATAGAAGGACGCTAGCAAGACGTATTGTCAAGGCTGCTTATCCTGTCTTACAAGTGGCTCTCCTCAAAGAGTCAGAGTTAAATGGTAGACCGTTTGAGCAGCAAATGAAAGAGATGGATGACTTGTTATTTTCCCGCCGACCATCTTTTATAGAAGGTCTTACAGTTGCCAACACTATCGACGTCAACGGTGATCGGGATGTAGAGATGGCTGACATATCTGGAATCAGTAAGAACGAATCGCAAGACATCCCCATAGAGTCTATCGAAAACCACATCGGTCAAAACATTCCTGTCGAGCCCCAATTGAACAGTATTGCAACGACAAAGGTACGAAAACATCCCGCCACGAACGGTCTCATCGAGCACACACCACCAGCCTCAACAAACGGCCACCTCAAACCTGACAACATCAACACCGAAGTCGACCCACCATCAGACCCAGCAGCACCACAAGACCCAACCGGTACAGCAGAACTCGTCCAACCACCAACACCACCCATGTCCACCAAAGGCCCACAACAAAACACTCTCATCCAGGGCGGTATACCCTGGTACGTCGAACAATTCGACCCAGAAGGCACAACCGTATACGAAGAACGCTGGACAGGCAAGGATGTCCTCCGTGACATGAGCGAAGAACTGAGTGATATGGATGAAGATGAACTTGAGGATCTGGGTGTTGATAATGATACTACTTCTGCTACTAATAGTGTTGTGCCGGAAGACAGTGGTGTAGCGGCGAGTAATGGCATTGGGAATGGTAGCGGTGGTACGAAGAAGAAGGCTCTGCCGAAAAAGAAGCGGAAGGGGAATAATTGGAGTGAGCGGTCTTTTAGGAATAGGAGAGCTCGGTAGACGGTGGAGGTTTGCTATTGCAATGTGAGGTAGTGGCGGACGTACGTGCGTGTACGTGGAGCTTTTGAAGGAAGGAGGACGATTCTACAGATCTTATTTTTGCCTCTGGTGCTACAGTTCGCTTCGCTTCTTTTCGCTGCTCTCTATGACAAGCGATGGGCATGAAAAGAGAGAGGGTGAGAGTCTTTTGTATGATTAGACACGTATGTACTGTACGTACTGTAGGCATTAGAAGCAGCAACAGAAGCACTGCAGAGCTACATCATACGCTCTTCAACATGGCATCGAATGGAAAGGAGGGAGGTATAGCTTCTCTTCATTGCAAATCAATACGATGCATGTATCCACAGCTCTCCCTGTCCAGTAATAGCGAGCGACTAACACGGTACGTTTATATGTACATGTTTCATGTATGTATGATGTACTTACTGATACAACCTTCCACCGTGCTGCTTTGAAAGTACACTCTTTCTGATTCGCGATTCACGATCTGCGATCTGTGATCTGAAATGAGCTGCGTATGTGTATACGTACAGTATGTATGCTGTTTACTGTGTATTGTATATCAAACATCGCAGTATAGTATTCGGACCGTGCCCAGTGGTGTTGCTCAGAACAGTACTGTACATACACATGAATACGCCCGTAACCTCCATGTTCTCGTTTGCGATAATCCCCATCCCCATCTCCGTCTCATGCCATCCCGTCTCACACCACACCACATGTACCTAACCCATCCTCTAAGGCTAACGTAAACCATTAACTACGTACTTGGGTATGGCCTAAACGACTTCACAAATCAGTCAATCAATCATCTAACCAATTGCCACGGCCACGGCCATGGACAAGTCTATCTCCTCCTCCACCCCCTGTCTAAGCCTCTCATAGTACCCCACGCCCTTGTAGCCTTTGTGTTCTTTAGTTACGGTCTTCCAACCCCCGCTCTTCAAAGTTTCGATTCGCGCTTTTAGGGCTTCGCTTTTCTTTTGATCGAGTTCTCTGGGTTTGGTGTCTGTCTGTGTTTGTGTTCGTAGAGTTTGTGAGATTTTTAAGCGTGAGGGTCGTTGTGATAGAGTTGAGAGAGCTGATTTTTCAGCCGTGGGGAGGGACCAGAAGCTGTGCAGCTGCTGTGCTTTTTGAGTGTTTTGATTAGGGGTTGTAAATTGCTTGTCGTTGTGGTTGTGTACGTTGTTGCGTTGAGTCAGAGTTCTAGTTTGTGTTGGTGTCGTTGACTGAAAGGAACACTCTCGCGTTGAAGATGGTGATAAGGAAGGACTATGACTATGACGATGGTGGTTCGAATACATATCCACAAACCGTTGCCGTTTCTCAGTTTCGTGCGCTTGTTGGATTGCGTGGGCGGTGGTTATGGTGGTTGATATTGTTGTTGTGTGGTTGCGGATTGAGGTGTGGAGGGAGGAGATGGTTTCATTGTAGGCTGTTAGATTGGTTTGTGAGGAACAGGAGGAGGGCTGTGGCGGTGCTGGAGGATTTTTGGGTTGTGGGGTGTATTTGTAGGATGGTGTTGCTGGTTGGATTGTGGTGAGTGATGATGGTGGGTTTGGACATGGTGTTTTGGGAGATGTGGGATGGGTGACGGGTTGCTCTTTGATGACTTTGCAGGGACTGGCTGTGGTGTTGCGCTCCCGATTTGTTGCTGGTGAAACGGGGTTGTGCTGGTTGGTTTTCTCGTTGAGGACTTCCTTCTCGCTGAAAACTGCGGAGATATGCTTGAAGCGTTCTGTCATTGGTGTCATTTCTGCCAAGGTCGGTTGCATGTTTTCTTTGTCTGATGAAGGAGAATCAAACGGTGTCTTTCCTTCGAATTTGGAAATCAACGTAGCTAGAGCAGTCTTTCGTCGTGGTACGAGTAGAAACCGCTTGCCTTTGAGGATGAATTCCGGTTGATGGTTGAAGGGTAGTGCTGGTAGAGGTCGATTGACAGGCGTTGGTGGTAGTGGCTTGCTCGGAGTTACAAGTGGTAGTGGATGTATATGTCCTTTTGATGATGAATGTTGCGATTCTTTCTTACTTGCTGGACCTCGACTGAAAAGTGGTGAAGGTACCAATTCTTCAGCTAATGCATGTTGAGTACTAAGACTTCTGCTGAGACGAGCTTTGTGATTGATTCTTGCTCTTTGATCGGGTGTGAGAAACGGTTTGCTGGATTCTTCTTTCTGAGCTGTTGTACCGTTGATGGTCTGCCGTGGCGAATAATCTTCAAAGTTGGGAACAGTATACGCAACTGATATCTGGCCAGCTGATCGTATTGTGCTCGAGCTAGCATTTGAAACAGATCTTCCACGCTCAGTAATGGCCCCTCCTGGCGTTGTTGGAGGATAAACCGATGGCGAGTCATCGTATATTCCAATCATATCAAAAGTAGGACAAACAGGTGATGGTCCAAGCGCATCATATTGACCACCAACTTTCGTCAAGTATGGCAGTGGAAGTGTTTCGCTTGCAGATATGAAAGCATCTCGTGCTTGTTCTAGGAGAGGAATCTTGTTAGAAGAGTAATTGTGGGCAATTTGACCGAGACTCTCATAGCATATAGCTTGGTAGAAGAGCAGGAAAGTTCGATGGACTGGATGTCGCTGAGGAAGAGTTAGCGATATAGTGCGAATGGTGTAAGAGACATACTGCTTTATCCAATAGTTCTGAACACAGAACAGCACATATTCGATACTTGCGCTCTCGATAGAGTTCTTTGACATTCACGACGTCGTCTTTCCATGCAATGAACAATTGATTTGATGGCGTTGTAGACATCGCTTGAGCTGACCGATACGAAGACGCCATCTCGTCCGGTCAAACTCGATCATCTTACTGATTGACAGTTGGCCTGCGTGTAATTGGAATGGGTGGCAGCGAGACAGGAATTGAATAGTTGCAGCCTAAGTGAAAGTAGACAACACCTCCTTCACTCATGGCGCGTCATTACGTTTCACGCTGCCAAAACAATCATCTCACGCTAGTAGTACCAAATCCACGGTTCGAGTCCCGTAGTAGATCTTATAGGATCATTCGAACTGCTTGATGCACAAAGGCAAAAGAAAACATCCTTCATATTTGAATTGCAAAACACCAAAAAAGAAATCGTAACCATGAGTTTGGTCAAGTTGGTACCTAATGTCAAGATCTGCGATCCGACAACACGGGGTAGTCAGTCATCCAATCATCCTGTATAAGGTAGTGTAGTGTATGTTGGTGTAGTGTTTGTAGTTTCTGAGGTACCAGGGAAGGTAGGTCCATCCCCAGACTAGGTCATGGACAACTGAGTGAGTACTAGTGAAGCGGGTCTCCTCACCTTGATAACTTTTGCTAGTCCGCTGCCTTAACCGCTACACCACACACATCTTGTGGCTATTGTTGGTAGAAAAAGTTTCGTTTGATAACATACACCTTGGCGGAAACAAGGGGTCTGGGCGGAAAGTGGAGACTATTCGGTTCGCTGCACCCTTGGCGGGTTTGTGCAACGCCGGAAGGATAATATTCGGTACCTTCACTCAGATCTTTGAGCCCTCTACCATAGCTGGTGATGAGACAATGCGAAAGTCCCCTCTAACACCAAGATGATCAGTAACCCAAGGTCTTTCAAGGCCATGTTCCTCCATCATCTGCTTGGCCACCATCTTATCTTCAACAACGACATCTATACCGAATCTTTCGAAACGTTCAACCTCGAGTGCGCCGCAGAACATCAACTTGTCCATTCGAGTGAGGCCAAACTTCTCTCGCTCTTTGGTAGCAGCCATCTGACCCCAAGTCATACCAGACTCGGCATCTTCAATCCCGCCAGTCTCGAGATAAGCATCCTTGAGGTCGTTATCGCTATGCAGTGATTTGTCAAAAGGCTCAATGGCATTGAGGTCACCACCAAGTATGCTTGCCTCAGCTTGGTGCATGAACTTAGCCGAAGTTGCAAGCTGACTCGGTCGCTTTGGAGGCTTCGCAATCAGTGACTCGAGATGGGTGCTGCATATGCGGAGTGTTTTGCCGTTGACCAGCAAGTCGATGAAGAGGCCATCTCGCTCCATCGCAGTGTCTTCGTAATGAACTCGAAAGACATCTTTAATTGGTAGTGTTGACGGAATGAGGACACAGGTGCCTGGTGGAAGGTAAGCGCGTGCTTGTGGGATGGGACAAGCATCAACCAATGCATCGAAGCAGTAACGACGGAGAAGCACAGTTAACGCACTCGATCCAGGGTTACATACCATAATATCCCGATTCCCAAAACTCATTCGATACATCAGTCAAGTTGTATCTCGCTCGTACCCAGTCTTGCTTTTGAATGAGCTCAAGATCAGACACCAACATCTCATTCAACATAACAACGCACGGTCTCGATAAGCCGGCAACATACCGCTCGAGGAAAGAAAGCGCAACAGCCATCCTCTCATTCGTGAAAGAGCGCATAAAGTCAATATTCCATGAAAGCACGGAGAATGACCTGGTCGTGGCTGGTTGTTGCTGCTCGCTCCCCTTCTTCGAAGTCCAGCTTCCGGATCGAGTATTCCAGCTATGGTATGTTTGGGGTGTTGGTACACCTCGCTGCCATGGGTGATTGGACTTGCGGACTGCGTTCATCTTCTCGAAGATTGCTTTGAGATCCATGGTTGAGGTGTGAGTGGATGAGGAGTTACGGCACGTAAATCGGAGCACAGCTGACAGTGTTGAGCAATGTGTAAACTTAGCACAGACAATTGACTTCACGAGCATAGATTAGAGTCTCCTGCTTTGCCGACGTTCTCATTGCAATCATCTGTCTTTGGCCACGTTGATCAATTGACAAAGATACGTACGTCAAGCTGTCGTTTCGGGAGGGCATCTTGGATGATCCCCTCCAGAACATGGGCGTTCCCGCTCTTCTCCGAGGTAGTGCAACTCAATATCTACCAGTCAGTCTTCACATACCACATCACTGTCAACTCCCTCTTCGTTACCAAATGATTTCTGGTGCGTAGTGAGACTACTGTGAGATGACCTCTTCTATGCTAGTAATGCGTCGAGATTGACAGCATTACGAGCTGCGTTGCTGCACGTAGAATTATGGATCGATAGTGGGTCCGGAGCTTGAATAAAAAGACCGTTCTCTACATCAGGCTCATCAGCACTACGAGCATCGTTTTATGTTCGTCTATGTTCAGCACCCATGGGTGGCAACATGTACAACGTGTTCGCTGTAGCAGCTTGCTCTTGTCAGCACTTCATGCAAAGAAGTGAAGTGAACCATTAATCCAACAAATCGACCACAAATGCCGCTAAGACATGAACATCTATATCTCATTCAATACACTTCTAATTCCGCTCTCTCCCATTACATGCTCCGTCACCCTGCTCTACTTCCACTTTGACTTCACATCTTGTTGCTCGACGCCTTTACCTTTATCCTTCTGCGTAGCATCTCAACCGTCCTCTTCTGGTTATTTTGTATCCTTCGCCTTCCGCGCCACGATGTATGCCTTCTGAGAAACCAGCCACCCTGCACCGATATTAGGTTCCAGGCGAAGGATGGCATTGGTACGGACTGATATCAAAGGACCACGTGGTCTCTAGAGTCGTCAGGGATGTAAAAATGGCACTTTAACCGCGTCGTCATACAAGTCACCCCAATATCGAGACCTGTGTTTGCTGGACTGATATGTAGTCTGGCAGTCGCATTGCCAGAGGAAAGGATGGTTCGAAGGCGCAGTGCTGCCGCTAGCATCGAATTGTAGGCGTATTCGAATCCAGGCGTGGATGCCACTTAGAGCAGGATTGATGATGTGGTGAACGAGGTCTTGACACTATCGAGGAAGTATCCAGGGCTTCTGTGCCCGAGGAAGGGGGTTTCTTTTTCTTCAAGGATTATTGGTGGCGAACGAGTCCAACCGACATGGTCCCACTAGAGGTCAAGTGGAATACATGACCGACCGCGTTTGGAGGACACTGATAGGTGGCTGCAACAGGTCATACCCGCTTCGAACTGCGCTATTGTGCGTGCTGTTTGTAGTGCAGGAGTGACCTGAACCAAGCTCCTGACGTAGCTTCGATGTAGTTTTTGGTTCGTGCTTCTTGAGAATCTGACAAAGGTTTTCTTGTACGTGAGGGTCGGACGGCATTTTCATGGACTATGGTATGTACATAACGTGGGATTGACATAGATGAAGTAAGTATTGCTGATGTTCCTGTGCTGAAGGTATGCTCTGTCGTGACAAGGGTGGATATGGTGCCCCCCAATAAGCTGGTGGTACGTTTGCATGAAATCGTGAAACGACGTTCCCCGTTAACACTTGCAGCCTCGAAGTACCTAAGAAGGCGGGCACTTCGGCATGTTGTGTCCCGCCAAAGTTGAACTCGATTGACATGGCACTGCCCTGTATGATGCAGTAGCAAGTGTTTGATATCATCTCTGATACACTCCTTGTACACGATATCTCGTTGTGTGATTTCGAAGATGTTGGTAGAGATATTTCCCAAGTTGTGACCAAGATGGCGGTTGACACGCAGTCAACTGTACTTGTTTTCGTACTGCAGTTTGGACGTGTTTCGCATGAACACACGCAAGGGCGCTTGAAACTGATGGAAGCCTGAATCACCTACCTGTCTTGCTCACCATGTCAAACACCACACGCATGAAAACAACAGCATATCCGGACAGGGACTCGTATATGTATCCAGGCTCCGGTGCTTCTGAAATTCGGACTTGTCTTCCTTAGATAAAGGCTGTAACTTCCTGTTTTCCCAGTCACTGCACAGTCGTGAGGATATCTGTTGACTCAGTATAAAGAATTAGGACTGAATCTTGTGTATACACAGTGCCACCTTCTACTGGTGTGGTCACTTCAAGATGCAGCCTTGGCCACTTGCTGGTCCACATCGGCCAGTTTTGCAGCACCCATATGCATATACGCAACAACATGTCACACAGGGAACATCACAACCACTGGCACGGCCAGCAATGCACAATGGAAGCCACTGGATACCAGTAAACCAGCGACCTCATGTACAAGAGCTTGTCATCCCGCACACTCAACAGCCTGTCCAACAATCACTGAACAACGTTCAATTGTTGAATAACCCAGCTTTCTCACAGCATGCCAATAGCCAGGTGTGGCAGAGCAATGTCCATGCCATAGCGCAAGGTACACAGCAGCACAGCCAACAGAACAATCCGAACCAAGACACCAAGTTTGCACAATTGCAACGTGAACGAAGGGCAAATAGAACGAAAGCCGAACAGCAGAATCAGAGATCAGGTAGGGGAACAGAGGGGAACCAGGAGGCTTCGCAGCATAGCACCATGCATCCTTCCCAGCGAGGTTTCGTAGATAGGTCACGTTCTGTCGTCTTGGGCAGCCAGAAGCAACAACCCTTCGACACACTCGAGAAGTCGAAGCTTCATCTGAAGCAAGCAAGAATCTATGTGCGGAACAAATTGGAGCCTCACGCAAGAGTGGAATGGTGTCCGTTCCCACAACCTTCGGAGATTGTACAGCAGCTACCAATAGTTGGTACACCCGCCAATCCGATACTCACACAGACAGTCCTGAGGCTGATGAAACCAAGCATTGTATACGCTGAATACAAAATCGAACCTTGCTCGCCGGGTGGGTGTCGAAGTCAAGGCATCTGTGTACACTTCTCCTTCGTCCTCGGTGGCCGAGATGCAAGTGATGGATTGATATGTCCCGTGTGTCGGAAAGCTGGTGTAGAACGATCCGTGGAAGCACATCGTCTTTGCCCAATGCACAACCCTCCTAAAAAAACACAATTTAGCTTCAACCTGTCTGAAGATATTTTGGCAACGGAAATGCAACGCAAAGTGGCTGCAGAAATCCTCACAAGGTCCTGGAATTGCAATTGGGACGGTGTGGAGTCGAACGTCAAAACTGAGCCTGTTGATGATACCACCAAAGTATTGCATGGGAGTGCTCGACCCGTGCAGGGTGGACCACAACCAGGGGGGCTCGAAAAAGTCATTGCAGCAATTGAGATCGACGATTCTGACTTAGACCGGCCATTGAAGAGAATCAGAACAGGTGATCAGAACCACACGGACGCGAACGATAATTCGATTGGAGTGAGCAAGGCACTAGGGAAAAGATCGGACCATATCGAAGGCAACAGCGACGACCAGGTGGCTCCGTCCGGTATTGCTCCCTCGGGAGATTCACCAACGGTTAACAACGCCGAATGGTGGCAGGATCCGAACGCAGGTGTCGATAACAACTTCCTCTTTGAAGACCAATTGATGTCTTGGACGACAGAACCACAATCAGTCGGGTGAGGCTCGGGTTGAGGTAAAATGAACAACCCAAGACGTGCTTAACGTATCCGGCGTGCTATAGTGCTCAATTAGTGTCCTCCGTGCAATTTCATAGATAGGTAACATCACGTCGAACAATAACAATACAGTACAGTTCGATGCAACAGCTGTGAACCAAATCAAATAAGCTTTCCAACTACTGTTTCAGACAACAATGTCCTAAATGTTCCGTAGAGGCTTTCGTAACTTCGAAGGCTTTATGGATTAGAACGCGGACGGACTAAATGTTACAGTAGTTGGAAATGAGTCGTTCAAGCCATGGTTGAAGCTAAGCAGACGTAACATGCCGGAGGTCCATCGAAAGCCAGCCATGGTGGAGTAGAGGTGACTCGTCCTCAAAGAGAAGGTGCTGGCCAGCTAGAATTCTCAATTAGGAAGAAAATGGACGAAAACAGTCGGTAGGAGACTTTGAATCGAGAGCATGTTTGTCGATCCATCTCAAAATGAAATTGAAGGGGGTTTCCGTTAAATCCTCTGGTTGAGTCTGAGTCGATCATCTTGGCACTTACTAAGGCAAAGCCCAGGCTGCACGTGGTTAGTATACGGGAGGGCACGAGAGATTTTCAGATCAGCTGTTGATCACTTGTCAATCCAAAGGTTACGAAGACATTGAAGCTGTTTTTGTTCTTTTGTGAATTTGTAGAAATGGCTTGCAGAAGTCATTTGGAAAAACAACTCCACAAAGTCAATGGCGTTCGTGGTGATAACGGTCGTGGCTTGCAGCATTTGAGCACACTACTGTAGTCTTCGGGTGATGAAAGTGTGCAGAAACTCTGTGAAAGAGAAATCGATTCAATTTGGTTAGTGCTCGTTGGATAAGAGGAGTCTGAACAAGAGCCGTAATTCCTCGAAGAGACGCTATAATTATAATGCAAAGCTAAGGGATCCAAAGGAAAGTGTGCAGACAAGCGCCAGACGACAGTGTTATCCACGGTTGCCCAACGATAGTCCGTAGCAGGGTTGAATAGGCAAGGAAATAGTCACAGGTGAGGTCAAAAATATGAGACCAAAGATCTCGCTCTGTTAATTCGACACTCACATCACACACACCACTCCATGCTAGTAACAACAATAGTCAAACTCGAGGTAGAAACAAGCGACAGTCCCATCCTTGTACCATCGGCACAGGACCAAGAGCCGCGGCGGGCTCACAAGTACTCAGGTACCATATTGCACAGAATACACATCACGAGTCTTCACGAAAAAGTCAATGAACCCTTACTGCAAGCACGGCCGATTAGCGCCAGAGCTTCCAGAAGCACTAATCCACTGTAGATACAGCGCAGCAGTGTTCTGCAAGGCCTCCCTCTTACTGGTGTGCCGTATGCTTCTGCTTGCGATCAAAGATGGATATTTGTACTGCATTATACTGTATCGATACTCAAATTTGCGGAGTATGTATTTTCAGAAAGGAGGTAAAGCAGCCTGCATGTAGTGTGTTACAACATGTCTCTTACTTGTGCACCCTTGCTTCCTAGATATCAGGTGTCTCCCATCCATTGCCGGCCACTTCCTCACAGATTTATGAGAACAGTCCTGTAGGGACACTTCCCAAACCGGAATAATGCGAGAAGGCGTTACGCAAGGTCGATCGGTCGATGGAGGAAGGGAGCACAAACACGGTGTAGTGGTGTGCAGGACATCGAAGTGTGCGAATTCACAGTTCTCGCACTGGGATGGATGTGCTGTAGCGCCGACGCAAACAAATCTCACTAGGAAATCCACACTAAACCCCAGTACGAGATCCACATCCCGTGCTTGAGGGAAAGCAAGGGCCTAAAAAGTCACGAAAAGCCACCGACATCATTGTAGACGTCGGTGCTATGTCATACCTGTCGTGGTAGGATACGAACTTCGTGTCAGTTGTCGAAAAGCACGGACCGCACGCGCGTGGCGCACGTTGTTGTGTGTATGTGTGAGAGAGAAACAAGTCCACGTTTTTGCTTGACGTGATGGTTGTTGTGCCGATGATGTAGTTTGTCATACCTATTCTTCCGTAATTGCTACTCGTGTCAGAAAGGTCAGGGTCTTTGCCAATGCAGGGAAAGGAGCGGTGATGTGGATTGGTTATGGATTGTTTGGTTCCGAAGAATGCAATAACACATCTCCGTTCATGCTAGATGGTGATGCTGGCGCTTGGCCTTGCTAAAATGCAGTGCGATTGATCCGAGCGACCATCGCACCACCATTTCCACAAGATTCAGATTTCCTCCCTAGGTGCGACCTCGAATCGCGGCGCTAATCTTGTTCCCATGTCAAACCAAGCTCTATCCTCCTACTCTATGTCATCCCGTGACAACAACTCGAGCTCTTTTCGGTAGTGAACGAATTGGGGGTATCAAAAATGTACACACTTCTAAAAAAAACAAGGACTCTGACCAAATGCCTCCATGTTGGATTTCCTCACCCACACACCTGAACTCCGTGATAATTCAAGCCTCTTTGACAAGAGGCTGCCCAATGCCATGGTTAACGCCTTAGTAATCCGTGCCAATAGTACAACCTTGTTGGTACACCAGGTATTCGCGCTTCGGTTGACATGTGTGTCGGTGGTCATAAATTCGTAACATAGTCCCGAATGTCGGCTTCGTTCCGACCGAGAGGTTCATTCGGCATCGTGTGTTTTCAGTTAATTCAACATACTGTTGTCCTCAACATCTGACACGCTCGAAATTGATCCACCTTCACCCTTGTGGACCTTCTTGTGTCGTCGTAAGTTGCTAACCACTGAAAAGTGTCGGCCGCAGCCTTCGACGTCACAGGCGAAAGGCTTTTCTCCTGTGTGGCTGTACATGTGTGTTTGTAACGAGCTAGGTCGAGTGAATCGCTTGTCGCAAACCTTGCATTTGTGCTTCTTTTGCGTGTTGGCCGACATCTTGCTAGAGAACTGTCCCATCATAGATTGTGGCGCCGGTGGTCCGATTGGCCCACCCATTAACCCTTGAGGTCGCGGAAGAGTTCGAGATACCATGGCATCATAACCTGCATCCGAGGCTGACGAGCTGTAATCAGTTTGGGAGTCATTCACTGAACTGATCGAGCTGCCATGATAGTATGGATAACTGCGACCTGACTCTGCCGAAATGGATGAGTGAGCCGAAGTTGATGGTGGAAAGCCGTAAGCATCTGCCGACTGTCGTGCACGAGCTTCGTAGATGTTGCGCGGAGTAAGATCTTGAAGGCTTTGGTGGCTCAGAGCGAGCATGCCTCGAGAAGCATCTAGCTCGCCAAAACTAGCATTAGCAGCTCGTGAATCGCTGCCACTGTGAAATGTTAGTTATCCATACCTGCAATAGGACCACGCCAAGCTTACATATCAGATATTTTGCGCTGTTGTTGTGATTGCTGCTGATGGAGAGACTGAGCATAGCTCATCGACGGGTATACAGCCGGGAACGATGAAGCTGCCGATGCGGGCGAAGAGTAGTGTGATTCGCCATATGATACGGACGACCGTGGGAGATCTTGAACGAAACTTGGTGCGTTCGCGACGTCGCGAGTGGAGTAGTGGTTGCCTGCTGAGAGTGGTGCTGATGTAGGTGGCAGTTGGGCGTAAGGGACAGACATGCCAGGTCGGCTCTCAGCTTTGGACATAGTGGGATACTGTCCATGGTTGCTGATCTGATGTGCCCAAGGGTCAGTGAATTGGGGTGTTTGTAGTGATGAATACATGTTGCTGTCGTAGCTCATGCCGCCGAATTGGCGACTTTGAGGGTCGAGGACCATAGTCATTTGGAGTGTTGTGGTTGATGCGCGTGCTGTTGGAGCTACAAGTCTGGAGTTGATGTAGATCTTAAGATCAGAGGCACCAAGAAAGATAAAATGTGAAAGATGTGCAAGATCAATCGTGGGGATCAGCAATTGATATGCTCTCCCTCCACAAAAGGTAGTCACGAAAACCCTGGCTTCTCAAAAAGAACGACAGGGATCCCGCTGGGTCCAAGTGCTGATCACTGCACTTTGTTGTGGTAGCCGCCCTAAGCCTCAAAAGGGTTTGCAGATGGAAGGGTACAAGCAAGCTAACAATATTTTACTTTGTGGTGGATCGATCCTCGATTGGAGTTCGGCAGATCGACGCAACTTGCTTGTGATGGCGTTTTCAGCTCAGCTTCAGCATGCTAATTTCTTCTGTATGTGGTAAATGAGCTATGTATTTATTGAAGACTTGTTTCATGCCAGGAATGCTTCTACGAAAACGTCTGTGTGAAATCGATAATTTTGAACGAAAACAGTGTGGGTATGAGGTTGCGTCAGCCCTTCAGCCATCGGCTACTGGAGACTGAAATCCATCATCAAGTTGAGGGATTGAAGGTTCAGGCGTCACTAACAACATCATAATCTGGTCAGGATACGGACTGCAGGGCCTCTGAGCACTCCAGCACTCCAGCACTCCAAGGAGGGTGACCTTGAGAGTGGACCTTTGCTTAACCTGAATTAGTGATGGCACCTTGCGCAAGTGAAAGTGCTAAGTAGCCCTGCATTTATCCTGTCGGAGGCTCAAAACAAGCCCCTAGCATGACTTGGAGAGTTGGTGGATGCAACGCCTAGCGACGGACTGGCAGCAGCATGAACTGTGGTATCAAATGAGAACCGGGTGTGGCCTAACTACTTCAGACCGCTGCACGCACGGGCGAGGTCAAGTGCACTCCAACCACCGTTACTCCGACCTTGCCCCTCCTACAACTACGCTTAACCTCGTTAGCACAACACAGACTGAGGTAATTGTGGTCCTGAGGAAAGGCAACGATTGGTTCGGAGTGTCGCCGCGGAACAAACAGGTGCTTCCTTCACTGGAGTGTGTGTCCGAGCTTCTTCCACTCACAACACCCGTTACCGTTGAAACTTAAGTCGCAAGCCCAAATTTCAAGATTAAGGGTCCTTCACTGAGGATGACGACACTGATGTTCTTGGCATCAAGTCTTTTCTACGTCCAATGATGAGCTTTCATTAGTCTTTCATCTCCATCCACATTGTACATTCATTCGACCTCATCTGTAGGTTAATCTTACCCAGGGATCTGTGGCTTGCAAGCCATGGTGAACGCCATCGACGCAAGGAAGTCAACTTTACTCAGCTGTAACTGGTGTCCTTCAAGCCATTTCTTCTGCTGGAACTCATTATTCACTTCAAGTGAAGTCCTGTCTCCATCTCTGCCAGTGAGCTTCCCTTTACAGTTAGTGGCTTTTCCAGTTCTAGTTTAGATATGAAATCCTACAACAGTGGCCGTTGAACTTTGGAAAACGTATTCCTTATCCTGACCTAACCGTACACGACGAGTCGTCTGGTAACTTCCCGATTGTGAAAAAGTGATAATGCCAGAGTGAGGCATGAATCGATGATCATTCCCTAGTATAGAAGCTCCAAGCAAGGACTAACCAGGACACTGCCTCCTTTGCAATGCCGATACACAAGCAGATCGCTAGAGCACTGTATAAATATATCCTTGAGATCAATATGCAGGGCAGCAAGTGTTGGAAGGACACTGCCTACCTCAGGGTCTTCTACCCTAGCCGATGAGCTTAGAATCCCAGAGCTTGTGTGTTGCTCATGTTGCTATGAAAAGAAACTGTACTGCCAAACAGAGCCCATGTCCCTCTCGCCATGCTGACTGATACTGCTGTTTGGAGCGTGTGGGGCTCAGTATTGCCGATCGAGATGATCCATCCGTTTAGTTGGCGAAATGCTCCCATGGTTTCTTAACAGGATCCCCTCACTCGAAATACCATAGCAAAGTTCTCCTGTAGTGTGCTGTTGGGTGGACTTGGTAGTGGACATCGCTGAGCCCAACGTTAAAGCAGGCCCTCTCAATTCATGTTGGACAGTTTGAGGCATTCTTCGCCGTGTCCTGGCTAGGAGGCAAGTAGTTCGAGAGTCGGCGCACATCTCAGCACGAAGACTGTATCAAAGCTTCTGACTTCGATTTGAGTCGAGCTAACAGACTCTTCACACAAAGTCCATATCCATTGCCGGGCGCTGCTCGGGTCGAAGCTTCGTGCTCAGTACCTTCCCCACATTGTTTCCTCTCCACCCTGCAAAGTGAGGCATCTGCTTTTGACTTTCAGATAAGGCGCAGTTACATTGGTGATCGGCAGTGAGAATGGGCCTGTTTACCCTATACTACTCCACCAATAAGTAGTGCGATGATTGATGCCTTAGACTGTTTTGGTTGGATTGGTAGAACATAGCCGAATAGTGAACTTAGCAAATCCATAAGTAGTACTGATCAAATACTGTATACTTGTTCAAAGGCATAGATCCTCAGGCTGCTGGGGTAGTATACGAGCCAGCTTGAGGCTCTGTTGCACAGCGCTGTGCAGTGCATGGTCGTTGCATGCAGGAAGAAAGTCGTCCGCAAATCATGGTCCATCATGATTAACCACATCCATCGGTCTAACTCTGCCGGCGTCAAAGCTAAGTCTGAAACCGCCACAAGCGGTCGATCATCGATGGTCACCTGGAGTATCCCCATACCAAGACTGGTCCATTTGAGCTGTTAGCCCAAAGTACCTTGTCCTCATTGGTACATTCAAGCGATGTTTTATGGTTTTGGTGCTGTTGACGACTCGTAACTGTGGAAAGAAGTCGGCACAAATCTCCTCAGGCAATAGTTTCGGGTCATCGGAAAATGCAACAAACCAAGCTCTAGGCCTTTGGTAGTGAATTGCATTCCTCTTTTGGCCAGTAGTTGCAGTCACTAAGAGGCACTTTGAGCCTGAATCACATTGACGAACACTCACCTGACCCCCCCTTGCTGCAGGCGTTCTCCAAAAAAGAAACGTCCCATGTACTGGAAGGTGATAGCGTGACTGTAGCTGCCTCTTCAGGCAGGAGGAACATATGAATCTGCAACATGAGCGGTTACTGCTCGGTGAAATTGTTTAATTTGAACAAAATCTGTACGAGTATCCGAATTCGAGGCACGAGAATGACTTTGTTCGCTAAGCAGCTCAATGTAACGCCCAAATTCTTGCCAAACAAGTTTGATATTGGAATCAATACTCAATGGATGCGTTTGAGCCTTTCTGTCTGCAAATGGAACCTGTCGTCCAATCTGTCGCTCTGTAAGCAAGTTAGTGAAAGAAATCCTGAGATAGCTAGAGCAGCATACCTTGTCTGCAATCTTCAATAATTGTGCGTTCTGGGCATCGGTCTCTTCACCCATGGCGCGAGCCAGCTTGTTGAGACGCTTGGCCGCACCACCCAGTTCATCAATGTTCCTTTCAATTTCATCTTCCATGCGATCATCATCACTGTCAGCCTCGAATTGATATTTCGCACGTTCAGCCAGACTGGCCTTCGGCAGACCAGATCCTCCCTGGGTACCATCGTTCAAGCCTTTGAAGTTCTGATTCATCCTCTGATTGCTCTGGAAAGCAGCCTCTCTCGTGGATTCTCGTTGCTCTCGCTCGAGTCGGTGTCGGTCCATAATCTTGTCCTCATCACGAATTCGTCTATCTTTTGCTGTGAAAGGATTATTTACATGTACGGCAAACATGCTTCTATTCAGTGTTTTTAGTTCTTTTGACTTGTCTTCAGCCATGTTAATGGCATTATGACCAACATCAAGGTTTCGGTCGGTGTTGTGGATGCGTTCACCTTGAGCACCTAGCCGGGCGAGAGTGTTCCGTCCAGTCTCTTCAGCCATTGCTGCAGCTTGTAGTGCATTCCTTGTCGAAGATACATCCTGTTGCTTCATAAATTTGATTTCTGATTTTGTAGCCTGGATGTCCTCTTCCTCCTCTTCCTCTGCTGTCAACTGCCGATCGCCGTACGCACCATAACTGCGTGTCTCGCTAGGATCTGGGCCTCCATTGTATTGATATTCTGGTGGTCCATTCTGTTGGCTCTGCTGGATGCGCTGTTTAGCACCACCAAAAAGTGCATCTCGGTTCTCATCAGGAGCATCGCTGGTGGTTGAGCCGAGGCCTCCATATCCTCCAATTCTCGCAGCGGCGTGCGCTTGATTGACAGTAGCGTATGGGTTCCCACCTTGAGCTGGAGCGCCATAGCCTTTGTCATTGCCAAAACGGTCTGCTCCGTAGCCTGATGGCGGTTGCTGTCCCTGAGGTGGTCCAAACTTATTATCGCCGTAGCCTCCATATCCTCCTTGTGGTGGTCCGTAGGGGTTTTGCTGTCCTTGTGGTCTTGTCTGGTTGTAACCAGACTGTTGAGGTTGCGCCTGCTGGGTTGGAGGCTGTATAATACCTGCATTCATCTTGGCTTGTGTATATGGGTCTGGCGGGGCTACAGGAGCAGCATATGGGTTTTTGGCTGCGGGAGCAGGAGATTCATTCTTCGACTTGCGACCGAACAGTGTCCGCCTATTTGAATCCTCACCATCTTCGTCCTTCTTTTTGAACAACCCCATCTTGTGTTGGAAATAGTGTTAGGTACTACTTGGCTCTGTCTCGAAATGGCGCTGAACGGAAGTGGTGCTACTCGTTGGTCGTGCTCACCCCAAGTTTGTGAGGGAGTTTGAGTGTAGAAACGCGATAGATGTGAGAGTTAGAAGAGGACGAAGGAGGATGTATCGTGCTTCGTGGCTTCGTTCGGGCTGTGCTGGTGGGTGTCTGACTGCGGTGAGCTGAAAGCAACACAATCCAGACCAGCGCACATTGAACATGTGCCTAGAACGCCCCTCCAATCACAATTACACAAGTCTCAGCAACACCAACTTGGATAACAAAGCTGGCTCCGTCAGCTGTAGCCTTACCACGAACCTTCTGTACATTGTCTGAAAGCCTTCCTTCACAACTACAGGCTACAGCGTTATGGACTGGTGGGGTTAACACGGTCTCTATTCAACAACATTTTAATGATTATGAAGATCCATGGCACCCAATCTCGACCGTGAGGCCGACCATATCAAGGAAAAGGCTCGCAAAGATCTCTTAGCCCTGCTCGAGAGTGTAAGCACCTTTTGCTCCCATTGGCCGTTCTCTACTAACGATCATACGTTCAGGTCCGGGGCAAGAAGAACATCGTATTCAGCAAGGAGTTGCCTGGCATTGTTAGTCTGTTTGTCGGTTTCTCAGTGCTGAGAGAATATGGCGTCGAGAAGGTCTTCGTCTTAGAGAATGGGAACACCGATTCCTCCCAGCGGAACATCATCTACATAGTTGATGCAGAGGATGTAGCGAGTGTGCAAGCCGTCGCCGGCCAAATCAAGCAGCTTCAACGCAATGGCAATGTCGAACACGAAGTGACGATTGCCTGGGTTCCAAGACGGACTGTACTGTCAAACAAGATCTTGGAAGATGAAGGAGTCCTTGGCGACGTCAACATCCAGGAATTACAAATCTTCTTCCTGCCACTCGAGGAAGATCTGCTGTCTCTCGAGCTACAGTATGGCTTCACCGAGCTTTACCTCGATGGCGATCGAAGTCCGATCTTCATGGCCTCACGAGCACTAATGCAAATCCAGCAACGACATGGTCTTTTCCCACGAATTCTTGGTAAAGGAGATAACGCTCGCAAGCTTGCACACCTGCTCGTCCGGGCGAGAAAAGAACTAGATGCAGATGAAGCAAGTACACCATACACGACTATGCCGAGCACATCAATCGAAAGCCTTATAGTGATCGACAGAGATGTCGACTTTGCTACTGTTTTTCTCACCCAACTGACCTACGAGGGCCTCATTGATGAATTTGTAGGAATAAAACACAACAAAGCAGAAGTCGACTCTTCTATCCTGGGTCCAGGCAGTCAAAGTCGTCCAGTCCAAGCAGGCGCCGCATCAATCTCGACTCCCGCTACGACTCGTCAATCTCTCAAGCAGACCATCCAGCTCGACTCTACTGATACTCTCTACTCCCAACTCCGCTCCTCAAACTTCGCTCTCGTCGGACCAACCCTCAACAAGATCGCTCGCCGCCTCGAATCAGACTACGAAGGTCGGCACACAGCCAACGACATCAACTCCCTCCGTGAATTCGTCAACAAACTCCCCGGATTTCAAAACGAACACAAATCATTAGCCATCCACACCAACCTTGCCGACGAGTTAACCAAGTACACTCGATCCGAGATCTTCAATCGTGAGCTCGAAGTCCAACAAAACATCGCAGCAGGCACCGACCCAATCTACCAACACGACACCATCGAAGAACTAATAAGCCGTGACGTTCCACTCCCAAACATTCTCCGCCTCCTCTGTCTCGAGTCAACCATCTCGGGAGGCCTCCGCGCAAAAGACCTCGACACCTTCAAACGCCAAATCCTCCACGCATACGGCTACCAACACCTCCTAACGCTCGACCGTCTCGAAAAAATGGAACTCCTCCAATCCCGCACCTCCGCCTCAGCCCTCCTCCTCCCTGTCGGCGGCGGCGGCACCAATACAACAGGCACAAAAACCAACTACGCCCACCTCCGCAAAGAACTCCACCTGATAATAGACGAATACAACGAGCAAGACCCAGAAGACATATCCTACACCTACTCCGGCTACGCCCCGCTAAGCATCAGACTAATCCAATGCATCCTTCAAAAATCATACCTCCAACACCTCCACAAATCACCCCTCCCTCTCACGCCCTCAAGCACCGGCTGGGCGGGTTTCGAAGACATCCTCAAATCTGCCAAGGGACCAACCTTCAACATCGCTCAGAAACCATCCGACGAAAGAGCGAGTAAAGCTAAAACCGCGCTCGCAGGCACACAAGCTACGAAATATATATTTGTTATGTTTTTGGGCGGCATTACTATGGCTGAAGTCGCGGCGCTGAGGTTTATCGGTAGGAAGTTGGGTGAGGGTGGGCAGAGGAGGAAGATTATGATTTGTACGACTGGGATTGTTAGTGGACGGAGTGTTATGGAAGGGGTGATTGAGAAGGGGACGCTTGCGGATGGGATTAAGGCTGTACCTGTGCCTGCACCGGTGGCTGCGTAGGGTGGTCTACTGTAGGTATGCACGTTGTTACAGTTTCATCGAATATGTACGCACCTACTTAGGTATGCATGTATGGGGTATACAGTACAGTAACTTGAGCAAGACGAACTCGTCGCGTTCGTTCCCATTCTCACCCATCCATGTGCCGTAGTACACGTAACTCAACTACAGTACTGTAAGTACATAGGTATGTAGCATACAGCTCCCCTCCAATACGTGCTGTGCATCAAATCCCTACAACCACTATAAGCCTCCTGCCACTAATCACCAACGCAGCAACATAATGTACACACGGACGTAGTCACAGCATGTAACAATATGAACACAGCGCATTTAGCAACAGCGTTTCCTATACCCACGAACACATATACACTGGTGATAGGTAATTCTATTCATCACATGCGTAAGTCCGAGAGTATTCAAATCTTCGTCGCGTTGACCATTATGAAGGTATGTAGTACGTAGGAAAAGTGCTTATGTAGCCAGGTGTATGGCTTCTGAAGTTCTTTCATTCATTCGTTCACATGATGCGTATTCTTTACATCGTAGCGCAAACCGCCATCCATTCATACAAAACCCCTAAAACCCGACGCCAGTGTCAAAATCCCAATTTCACATCTCACTCAAACCACGCGTGCTGAACGCAACACACCGTCCCAACCACTATCCCTCCTCCCTTTCCCCATACCCAAGCCAGAAAGACGGTTAGTAATACATCCTCCCCAAGTCTCCCCTCCTCCCAAACCCATTCATCCCCCCATCAATAGTCTTAAGCGCAGTCTTAACATGCTTAATCTGCACCTTCTCCTTCTTATAACTCGCTAACAGTACCGCCGTTTTGAATGCGTTTTTGATTTGGCGGCCATTTAAGGGTGTTTGGGCTAGTTTGCGGAAATCGGTGGGGGAGAGGGTGATTAGGTCGTTGTTTTCGCAGTGGATGTCATCGGAGGTGGTGGATGCGGTGGACGTCGCTGGGGTGGCGATGCCGGCTGATGAGGGGGTTTTGCTGCCGTGTAGAGTAGAGGAGTCGGTATCGGTGGTGGTGGTGTCTGGATCGGTCGCGGTTGGAGGAACAGGAGGAGTGGAAGTTGAAGAGGTGGGTGTGCGCCGTGCATCAGCTTTTTTGTTCGTGATCTTGGCAAAGTGCCGCCAGATCTGCTCGCGGTTGTTCTCGGTCAAGTCTGGGAACGGCAGGCTGATGTGAATTCTGCTGTGGAAGGCGACGTCAATCTCCTCGGCTCGATTTGTGGTGAGGCACATCACGCCTTGGTAGTATTCTAGCAGTCGGAGGAAGACGGATACCACGGCATTTCGGTGTAGGTCGTGCTTTGTGCGCTGCTCAAGGAATATGTCTGCTTCGTCGAGGAGGAGCACTGCGTTCCATTTGGATGCCAGTTCGAGAATGTCTTGCAGTGACGTTTCGACTGATTCGGCTGATGTTCCGAGGTTGCCTACACTGACCATGCATAATGGTACATGTAATAGCTCTGCGATTGATTCTGCTGTTGCGGTCTTGCCGACTCCAGGATTCCCGCTGAATAGCATGATATACCCCAGTCCTTTTTGCGCAATAAAGTCGTCAAACTCGGCTGAATTGTCGTCGTCGTCGTCGTCATTTTCAATCGGTTTCTGGTTCTTGAAAGCCTTTTCGACTTTCTGTTTCCATTTGTTTTGCTTGATTTGAGATTGAATGGTTGCAAGGATCAGTTCGCGATATTCCGGAGGAAGAGTGAGTTCGGAGAAGGCATTCTCGTTCCATGTCACGTCTGAGATATGTTCGACAGCAAATGATGCCCATTTTTGGTAGGTTAAAGAGTAGCCACGAAGCCAAGATGAGCAGATTGCCAGTTGATCTTCCGTAAGGTCGGGTTTGGCATCTGGGTCAGACTTGACTTCCTCCTCTTTGGACAAGATCTCCTCACTCTTTGATTCTGAAGAGGGTACTTCATCGCCTTCTTCTTTCGCGACCGCTGCTTCTGTCGGTTGCGTCTCAAGTGCTGGTTTATCAGTTTTGCCCTCTGACTCAGAAAGCGTAGTTTCGGTAGACTCTTTCGATTCCTTTGCTTCCTCAGTCTCCGCTTTGCTGGGTTCGCTTTCGTTTGTTGGTTCTGTAGCCTTGTCGTCAGAAGCAACGTCTACTGACTTTCCTTCTTCAGTTTTATCGACAGATTTACTCTCCTTGTCTTTTGTGTCGTTGTTCTTGTCAGTGATCTCTTCGGACACAGTCACTTCCACATTGTCGTCCTCGTTAAGCTCGTTCAAAATCTGCTGCTCATCCGGATTGAATTTCGAAAATAGCTCCTCATCAAGCATGATCCTTCCTTCAATCGCCCGCTTGTTGGTCACGGTCTGATAACTGAACTTCATATACTCAATAGCAGTACCCTTATAATCCTTGCAATGAGTGCCAGCCAGATCTCTGAACCGCCGACCACGCTCAACACACTTCTTCTTCATCTCTTCAGCCTTGGGATGAAATTGTAAGGGGTAGGACGGCAGCGTAGTGATCTGTTTCGTGCCTTTGAACTTGCTGATCTGCTCTGACATGATCGTCTTACCGAATTTCTCACCATCCCAATCGACCATGTCGCAACGAATAGTAAATTTCATGCCACTAAGATCTTGCCAGTATTCGCAGTCTGCAGTTTGGTATAATCTGTCGTGTCCGTTATCATGGCTATACATGAGGTCGCCCGGTGTGAAGAGAGTCCACAGTATTTCGAAGTCGATCGCTTTGTGTCGAATTAGGTCTTTGTGTCGCTGAATGACAGGTTTGAGTTCTAATGCTAGAGCTTGGTAGAGTAGCTCGAGATGTGATTTAGTGGCTTCATCCTTCTCATCCTTCCTGAGCTGCTCGAATTTCTCCCATCGATGAAAGAATGGTGAGAACGGCGCATCAAAGACCAGTTCATCCAGATCAATGACCAGATCAGGGTATCCTTGGAAGAGCTTTGGCAAAACTTTCTTGAGCAGAGGTGAATGAACAACAATAGAATCAACCTTGAGCGGTTTGCGGTTACCTTCGTGCTTCTTCTTCTTCCGAACGATGACCGCATGTTGCTTGCATTCATCCGATTCTTCTACGTTGGTGCCATCGTCGGGATTCTTTTCAACCCAAGTCGTGCAGCATTTGCATTGAGCATCAGTCTTTGCCCATAGTGTTTTGAGCTCGGCTGTCATGCCCCGTGGAAGCTTCTTCTCCTCGTCCTTTTCGCCATCCTTCTTTTCGTCCTTCTTGTCACCTTTATCGTCAGACTTAGCGGTATCTTTAGCCTTTTCTGAGTCTTTGGTTTCTGCTTTATCTGAATTGGAAGCTTCTTTAGACTTGTCGGCTTTCTTGCTAGATGCCTTCAGCTCTTCTGGCTTGGCGTCATCAGGGAAGACTTCTGATTTTGATTTTTGATTAGAATCTGCCTGATCGTTCACAATTTCTGTTTTAGGCGGAGCATCATCACTGGTCTCTTCCACAGGAGATGTGACGGTCGCTTCTCGTTGCTGCTCTGGTGCCATTGGATTTGATTCTTCTTTTTTGGAGGGAGTAGCTAGCTCAGGTGGCGGTGTGGGTAACTGCTGGTTTTCTGTTGGCGATGAGGGCGCCTCGTCCACCTTTTCAACCGCCATCTTGGCTTGCCAAGCAGTCGAATATACTGATTCTGTTGGCTCCAGTATATTCTCGTGATCCAATATTGTTGTGTGATCTGTTGTTTCAACCACAGTCAAGCTGTCTGTCGTCAGTGTCTCAGACAGATATGAAGAACTGATCAACCAAGGCAATGATACAACAAAGCAATGAAGTTGTCAATCAGCCTGATCTTTCTGGAATACATACAGATTCTTCACGGACAGAGAGGTATTGAAGGGGAAGTGATACAGAGAGGACTAGAGGCTGGCCTGAAATATGAATACTTTCTTTGTGTGTCTTAGAACACAGTCATTCCAAGAAAATGAATCATCCTTCTGATGGTTGCCTTCCTCAAACCGTGCCACACTATCGGAGCCTGAGGAAAGGCAGCCAATAAACGTAGCACAGCCTCCTGATGACTCGTGACAACCAGCTAGAATGTTGCATACAGCGGCTAGTCAGCAAGGAGTCGAAGCCAATGCTGCGTTACACATGCATCTGTGTGTAAGGCTGACAGCGGTTCGTGAAAGCGGATAGTAAAGACAGGGAAGAGGACTCTGCCTAGATCGGAAGAGGCTGAAGTTTCCACAATTGCGCGTGGGCTAGGCATTGAAGTGCCTGTAACCGAGACTTAACGACTGTGGCTTAGCGTGCACAGCTGAGAAAAAGATGGGGTTTACTGGGCTGACTTTAGGCTGGGTTAGGCTACAACTGCCTCTAACAGCTACTGTGTTGTGAACCTGGAAGTAAAAATGGTGATTTTGGGCCACCCATAATGATAATCTCAGATGTGCTTTTCCTTTACCAGCCCATAAGCACTCCGTTAATCAAACGATGTACAACCTCCGTTCTAGATGCTGAAGACAACCCGAATATGAATAACGAACAATCCTGGCCATGCGTTTGGACGTCGATGTCACCACTGCTCCTAGCCTGGCGATAATACCGGATAACTCTGGTCAACGGATGGTTTGTTACGAAAAACAAGATGCTTGTAAGATCGCAAAAATTTGTCCACCATCTTACAATGTTGCATGGGTGCCTCAGTAGACTCCTGGGATAATCTTGTATGGTACCCTCTGGCAGTACTCGTCCCAGTGCTTGCCATACTTGCTGCGGCATCTCTTCTCGTCGCGGCCTGATCGGTGATACAAAAGTATGGTCATGAAGAAAAAGTATGACCAAGGCAAGAAGTGGGTGAAGCCACAGGTGGCACACATGGCCCAGGCTTGCATCAAGTCTGCCATGTAGTTGGCATGTCTTGACATACCCCACCAGCCAGAGGTGAGCAATAGACTGTTGTGCTCCTTGCCATCGCTAGTAGTATACTTGCAACGGATGAACTCGGCGGGTTTGCCCCAGAGTTGGCAATTGCCGTTCTTGCCTCGGACGTAGTCCCTCTCGTAGTTTGCTGAACGGAAGATGAAATACCCAGTGAGGCCAAAGACTAGTATTGCGAGAGCTTGACTTTGGCTGAGATGAGTGGGATACCTCGCAAGATACTGTGTTTGGAGGGTGTAAAATGTAGGCAAGAACGTTGTATCGCCCCAGGCAAGCATAAAACCGAAATGATCGTGGCTGATGTCGATTGTTCTGGTGTACCAATCTTCGTTGTAGAAGAAATCCACGACGTAGATAGTGTGGAACAAGGTCACTATCATCATCGAGGCAGTGACGTATCCGAATTTTTGGTATTGGTATGCTGCCCAAGAGAGATCACTAGATGTGTTAGCCATGCACTGAACTTCAAGACAAGCAAGTGGAACAGGGGTGTCTTACATTAGGGACCATGCCACAATCCCGGGTCGTCCATTATGGAAGAACTTGAAATCCCAAGACTTGCCGAATCGGGGGTTCAACTCGACACCTGCCCAGAAGTCGAAAAGGATTGATCCTTGTAAATTGTCAGAACACACAGTTAGGCGAACGGACTCTACATACCGCTAATCTTGCGATCTTCCGGGTACGAAGGCGCCCAGTAACCTTTCCATTGAGCGAGAATGGACAACACAAAGCCGTATGTGTTGACTGCCACTAGTAGACCTTCCCAGTGGTTGGCGATAAGAGCGGGATCAAGGACGCCAAGAAACGAGCATGCGATGTACAAAGCATGCGTCAGAGCCCACGCAAAGAGTCCGTTTGCAGTGTATTCCAACAGATGTCCGCCGGGGGTTCGTTGGCCATAGCACAAAGTGCCGGGAAGGTAGCCATAAAAGAATGCTTGTAGAAGTAGCCATAGGGCATAGCCAACCAGTGCGGGCACCGAAAAGCGTGGAAAGTGACGAAAGGCGAACTGGACTACACCCTCGTCAAGGGCCGCCTTGCACGCGGTGGTGATTGAGCCCTCGTACTGCTCCAGAGCAATCCAATTCATGTAACACAATGTTGGTACTGCAGAACAAATTAAAAGGGCTCCGATAGCTTTGTCCCATCCTGCTTTGCTTGCTCTTCCCCAAGTAGTAGGGGCAGTGATCTCAACAACTGCTGTTGCCGGACTGGACGACATGGTTGCTAGATACGAGGTGGATGATATAGGAAAAGAGTGATGATGAGCAGCTTCCAGCTGGGGTTTTAAGCTCGTTATCAGACCAACGAGCGGTGAAGTGAAAGCGTTTAGCTAGCGTGTGCTATAATGCCCATGATCGAGGTGAAAAATTGTTGAAACCTTAGGATACGACGAAAACACGAACGAATGGCGCTTGAATAAATGACCGACGTCCTCCTCGAAAACGAAAGCAAGTGCGTGTCCCAAGTTCAAGTCACCTCCCGCTTCAATGACCAAATCACTTCAATTTGGCCGGCAGAAATGACAAACTTCTCAATTGTGCGAAGCATGGCAGAAGCGATGTAGCCAGTCGACGCGAGTTGGTTGAGGACTCCGCCGTCCGAGCCATGCTAGTGTCCACAGTGAAGATGCTCCCACTCGGAGCTGACACTCATCTCGGTGGATTCGATCTTTTGGTGGAGCCGTGAAGCATGCGAAAGGGGCGGCGCAACTCTTAATCAAGCAAAGTGCGAGCTGAATCATGTTGTAATTGATCGAGGTCGTTTCGGCTACGTGCTCCAGGCTATCAGAGCCCAGACCCAAAAGTAATGCAAGCTCACTGCAGGTCCAGCTCGAAACTTGTTGTTTTGACACTTTTGTTGTATGGTAGATTGGCAATATTCTCCTCTTCCAGCAGCAAGCGGCCGAAGCGAGAAGTGGTTTTACCGCACGATAGACCCCGCAGGCATAACTTACGGTGTTCAAAGTCCATCCCTACAAACTGATGTGCGGCGTTCTTCCGTCAACAATAGCATGGGGTCATGAAGGGGCACAGTGCTGAATGGTTGGACCGTGCTTGTCAGATCACTCCATGGAAATGCTCAAGTTAAAATAATTGCACGAGGTGCCATGGTTACGCTAAAGATCGGCACAAATATCATGTTGTATTCACAATCGTGGTACTCAAGGTACCTGCATCAAAGAAGTCACGATTCTCCAAGCAGCTCCAACCATGTTCTCCAACCCGATATCTGCACTGTTTTACTTCTTGGTGCTGATACTCTCCTTGGGTGGAGGAGGGAAATACATCTCCGGTGCTGGGGATGCCGACTTCTCCAACACTGTTGTTTGGTGTCTACTTTGTACGGGACCCAGAGTCATCGGCGTTCTTGAGATGCCAGGACTCCGTAGAGCAAAGGTGGCTGTCTGACTTGTTGTCTTTCCTTCAGACGACCGCAAGGGCAAGTCCATTGTACCACCCAACGTGTTGAAGGCAAGCGTCCTAGGGGTGGCAGGGTTCATGCCGCCTTGGAAACCTGGGGTATCAGGCATAGGATAGGATGAAGTATTGGTCGAACGTGGTTCCGGTTCGTCCGAGTGTGTCCATCTTTGCTTTTTCGCTTTCCTCTTCTCATCATACTCTTGTTTCTGCTGTTTCGATGGGAAGCAGGACCACAGCGACAGCACGAAGTATATACAAAAGACGCCGAGCATGGCGACGAAACACGCGAAGGTAGCCTTAGCTTGCTGACAGTAACCGACCAAACTCTTATTGAAGGTTACTGAGCAACTCTTCGATATGTACCAAGCGACTCCTTTCTGTGAACGGTGAGGATCGGTCATGTCAGGGCTGCCTTGATATGCCACGGCGATCGAGTAGAGGATAATCAGGATGGCGTGAACCAAGGCAGAGACGACCGGAGGTAGGACGTGCAGCATGTACATGGTGCCTTTCACTAGCAAGAGGAACATAGACAACACCACTATCACGAGGTTGTAGTTTGTGATGCTGGGAAAAGTCAACGCAAGTCTCATGTTAAATATGGCTTTGACTTACAATTGAGACCATACTTTGGGGGTTGTGTAGGGTCGATAGTTTGCAGCCGCGTAGAGCGCAGCTGTGGGACTCGAGTTGAAGCCATTGTCCGCACCGTCCTGCCACAGCTTCGTTCGATATAGATTGGGAGCTGCGATACCGGTCAGAGCGAGCAATGCCACTGTCAGACAAAGTTCGACTCCGATAAGGCCGTAGAATGGCCAGAGGTTCGGACGATATCTCCTTGACAAAAACATGTTGCTGTCGGTATCTGATGTGCTCGTCTTCTGTTGGAATATGAATCTACCACTAACTTCGCGGCTCACATTCTTGGGTTACACAGCAGCACAGTCAAGTCGTGCCAAAGGGAACCACAGCAATGACAATTAGAATACTGAAGATGAGGCATCTTGAAGGACTCGCCCGCGAGGACTTTGAGGATAGACATGGGAATACTTAGGCGCGTGGTGAGCACTCATTGGTGTGCAAAGGCAGTACGGGCGCTTATACAGCCAACAGTAGTGGTGAGTGGTCCAATGCTTCAACCAATCACGCTGTCCAGCACACACTCGGCGATAAGTGAGGGGCTCTCTCAGCATTGTGGTATTGCAGTGTGTAGACCTTACGAAATTTAACTTACAGTAAAGCGTACTGTAGAGAACTTTCACCTCGATCATCGTTATCGTCACAGCATCTATGCTGATGTCGACTGGATACGAAGGACGAAGCTAGGGGTTCGTTTACCTGTTCTCCCAATTCAAAGCTTGAATCGCAGGCTCGTTGAGTACCCAGCATGCTGCAGATCTCTGCAGATCCAAAACACTTGTTCAGCTGTCTCAAAGTCCTTCAAACTGCACGACCGTTGCCTGCCATGGGTACTTGTACAGTACATTGTTCTGTATCGAGTTGACATATGGGGCCTGCTCAACCTTGTTCACAACCCCGTTTCATGTCGTTCGGCCTCACAAATGTGCCAAGAGCGTCAGAATTGAATCCTTGTTTTCCACATTGACCAGCACAAAGTCCTGTCAGTCATGCGAATTGAACTCCATCACGAAGTGAAATGGTGCACTAGGCATCTTCACAAGCACCCAGCTTTACTCAAAGTCTTAATACATCACGATACCTACCTACCTATTCAAAGCTAATTAGATTCGTACTTGTACTGTAAGCAAGGTCGTGTCCAGAACTACGAGTAGCAAAATGTAGGTTTTTCCGTGGCGGCCTCCAATGGATACAGGCGTTAAAATCAAGGGTGGGAAGGGGTTCGAAAACAACCAACCGGGGAGTTTTGCACCACCCTGGCTTCGGATGGGTGAAGACTGCCCCTGATCGGCATCAAGTTTGTCTTTCTCACGTCTTCTTCGATGCTTGCGACGACTTGGTCGCATACTGACGAATGCATCAGAGCGTTACTTATGGCATACACCATTCACGGACACAGTATCGACGTCTTAATGAACACAAGATGACGAGCTCGCATCATCTGCTGGTACGACGACAGAGTTAAATGGTTGGTACACCATCAACAGCCAAACTATATTGTCGGGAGTGAGCGAAACTAGATCTAACTGGATCATCCCCCTGTAACGGCGTGTTTGAAATCTATGGCCCCTAACCACTTGCAGCCATATTCAGGTTCAGGCTGAACACATCGGAAGCCTCGTGCTTCCCACTTTCAACCTCACCCTCGTCCTCGTCGGTGAACAAGACGAGCTCTTCCCGTTGCTAGCGGTTCCTTGCTCAAGGCTGTTTCATCCTGCAAAATACTACCGATGTCTGCACTGCCTCAACAATTGCTGTTTCGTATGGAAAGCAAGACGTGATGGCGTCTTGTCCATTCCTACCTACTCTTGCTTCCTTTTGTTCTTTTCCTCGATGCAATCTCCCCCAGACCCATTTTGTGAACTAACGAACGATCTTACTACTTAGCCAGCAACTAAGCTGGAACGGGCGCTTGCTGGCTTCCTGCGCTATTCTGATAGGAGTTTCAGCCATAATCTCCTTCACTCTATTGCTGGTTCCTCTGTTCTGATACTGTCCAACTCTTTGTTGACACCCTACATGACGAACCGCTCAAGATGACGATGTTGGATATGTTGGTGGAGGGGAGAATGAAGCATGGAAAGATACATAACATTAAAAAGGCCGACACGTCGCTTGGGACGATATTCTACTCATCGATAATCAGCGCAACCTCTGATAGTGGCACAAGTGCGATAGCAACGGCCACAGGCCTCTCGACGGCCCAGCTCACGGATTCAGCTTTCACTACCATCGTTCAGACAGTGGTCGAGTCTATTACGGAACCAGCCACAACACTCGTTACGACACATCCTCAGACTATTCGAGTGACAGATCCGACATCGTATTCTTTGTTACGCGCATCAGGATCGAGCGAGAATGCCAAAACAACAAGCACAACATCTCAGACATCGTCTGCACCGGCCTCAACATCCTCCGCCGCTGCCAAGTCTTCTACATCGAATAACATGAGCACACTGGTCCCGGCTATCGTCGTTCCAGTTGTAGTGGTGTTGCTCGCCTCGTTTGCCCTTTTCTGGTTCGTAATGCGACGGCGGCATCAGCGACAGATCGAAGCAGAACCTGAATTTGTCATGGCTACCAAGCCAGAGAAAGCTTTAAGTCGAGGCAACAGTTGTAGTTCTAGATCGTCATCAACAAGGGAGCTTGTATCCATGTCCAAGCTAGAGAAGGAAATGGCAGTCACAAGTACGGAGGTTATAAGGCCATCGATCGATTTGTTTCCCCCTAATTATCCAACAGCAGACATTGGCATTGCTCGACCCATGACACCTCCCGATAAAGCAGCCATCAACCCCAATCCCTTCGCAAAAGTTGCACCCTCCGTGCCAAACTTTAGTAGTGTCCGACCAAGCGTATCAGGAAGGTCACGATTAAGCCAAGATAAGAACCACAGCAATATCGGCCTAAGTGCACAGTTGAGAGAAATAACAACGTCCCGAGATGGTGATCACACAATACCACAAAACCAAAGAGGCCTGCTGCCTCAAGGTGGAATGCCTGCCCTGACCAGTGCTCGAACAATACCTGGCCACTCTTCACGACCTAACGACCTAGACACACGACTTGAGGGACAAAACCTAGCGAGAGCAGCTCCTACTTCAGTGTACACAAACATGAGATCTGCAAACCGAGCAGCTCCTCCAAAACCCATTAATCCACCAACACCAACCAGCACCTTCAACGGTGCCTCCCCATCATCGCAATATTCGCCCTTCGCCCGAGACACAGATGATATGGCTGCCATCGGTTTCTCACAAGATCGTCCGGCGCCTTTGAAACCGAGTGGTCGTGTAGATTCGCCGATACACGACAATGTCCTTTCACCTGAAAACATGCGCATCGCACGGCTAGCCAATTCATCACGATTAGGCTTTGCGAGCAATTCGGCAGCAGAGACCTCCTCATACGAGAAGAGCAACGCACAGACGGGCTTACCACTATCCAATACACGACTAACAATGAAAAATGACCTAGTGAACTCACTACCTAGTCCCGAACTTCCACCGCCCCTTACCCGCTCAAATCTCCCTCGCAAACCTTCTACTCAAGGGCCTCATTCACCGGCGCCCGGCTCTTCGATATACCCGTCCCCTTCCATTGGATGGGACGGGACGCCACGACTCGGCACAGCCCCTTCGCAAGCATCTTTTGTACATAGCACTCACAACGGTTTTGGTGCTGGACGACCTCTAGAACAGCGCGTGAGTGTGGTTAGTAGGCTGAGTAGTGACGACGAGTATGTGGACATGGAACTCGACGCGAAAAGTGATGTGAGCTCGCTGGATGAGCGGGAGAAATGGCAAACGCAAGGTGAAAGATCAGGAGCTGTTACTCGAGTAGGGACAGCGCCTGGTGGAAGTAGCAATGGATATGGAGGCGCAGAGATGAGTTCGACAAAGGCGCCTAAGCCAAGCGGAAGCTCTAACCTGAGAGACAGGGATAGTGAAGGACCGTTTGTGTTATCAAGGTATTACAAATGACAACATATCCACCATACAAGTCGTTCATTGAGAGTGTCGAAGTGATAAACGCAGGACGTTGACTGATTGAAAGTTTCTTTCGATCAATATGAGATGGATAGGAGGACAAGGCCCGTTTTCATCATTTTTTGAGATACCATGATACCCAGCGCGTTGGTCCATTTCTGTTTGACGAGCAAGATGTAGCGTTCCAGATTCTCAAGCCTTCAAGATTTGTATATACAATACTATATTGTACAATGCTAACTGCTACAAGCACATTCAATATCCTCTCTCAGGAAGTAGCTTAAGTGTTCGTTCAAGGTCCTTCCGTGCAAATGGACAGCTCTTGCTGTTACATATCGTCCATTCTCATGTTGTCAGCAACTGATTATCTTGTTTACAGTATGGATATAACTAATCACAGCCTCATTTTGATCAGGACGTTGTAAAGTCATATTAGCTGCAAAAAGCTTATCCTCAGCTACAGTAAGTGGGTGTTCATTTCCTGAAATAGGCAGAAAGACGTGCATTGTCTGCACCTCGGCATCTCATGGCACCATCCACTGAAGTCAATTTTTCACGAGCATCCTCCCCAGCCTTTCGCAGTTTCGGCAAACCATACAGTATGTCATTTTCGTCACATCGAAGTCACATTTGATCGCCGCCTTCAAGGACTTCTGCTTCACTTTGAATTGCTTGTCCCTGTTCTTTTGTCCTCTTCTTATCTGAACTCGATACAACTCCTCGCACACGCCGATAGTCGACAGCTTCACACGCGATTACGATTGATGGCGTAGCAATGAGACAACTTGCAAGACGATGAGTTCAGTCTCTCCACCAAAGCCTTGGGAATTAGCTGGTGCAGCTGGTATGTTCATCCACAATTTCTCCAGTTCACGTGTGGTGTACTAATCACATAAATAGGTGCGGCTTCACCAAACACAGCAGCCATGACCGCCAATAATACCACGACCAATCCCATATCTAATCCCTCCTCTACTACCGTGCCTACCGATCCATCAGCGCCCATTCTCCCCGACCGACCCTCAGCCCTCAATAGCGTCGTCAATCAGACAGCCTCTAATTACTCCACATACGGCCAGAACCGCTTCACAAGTCCTTACTCCTCCTACAACTCTCCTTATGGTTCTGGTATGAGCTCTGGATATGGCATGGGTGGTTATGGAAGCTACGGAGGCTATGGTATGGGCGGTATGGGGGGTATGGGTGGAATGGGCGGCATGTACAACCGTCCCTATGGTGGCTTTGGCCAACCTGGCATGCCGAACGACCCAAACAATCCAAACTCCTTGACGCAAACATGGAACCAATCGACTGCTGCAACTTTCCAAATCATGGAATCTATAGTTGGCGCTTTCGGTGGCTTTGCACAGATGTTGGAGTCGGCTTACATGACAACTCACTCCTCCTTCTTCGCTATGGTCTCAATGGCTGAACAGCTAGGAAATCTACGCACTACACTCGGACAGGTCCTAGGTATCTACACTTTAATTCGTTGGGTCAGGACACTTGTCGCAAAAATTACTGGTCGGCCACCACCAGCAGACGCTACAGCACTTACACCAGCCAATTTCTCATCCTTCCTTTCTGGTGGTGCTGCACCAAGAACACTACCAGATGGTTCTCCCGCTCCACCTCGTGCGTCCAAGAAGCCATTCATAATGTTCGCTTTAGCCGTCTTTGGTCTGCCTTATCTAATGTCAAAACTTATCCGCAGTATGGCACGAGCACAAGAAGTCGAAGAACAACGTCGTCTAGCAGAACAAGGCATTGTTGTTCGTGCCGACGGAACACAGCAGATCGACCCTTCCAAACTCGACTTCTGCCGTGTACTATACGATTACAGTCCCGGCCCACAATCTGGTGGCATGGACCTAGAAGTGAAGAAGGGAGATCTAGTAGCAGTACTATCAAAGACAGATCCAATGGGAAATGCATCAGACTGGTGGCGATGCAGAGCACGTGATGGGAAAATGGGATATTTGCCTGGAGTATACCTTCAAAAGATCGAGCGAAAACAACCGCAAATAGCAGCCACGGCTCACGATAACGGTACACTATCCCTACCAGGATCCAGAACGACGACGCTGAAAGGCTCGGATGTGGACGGAAGTAGAACGAAATCTCTTAGCTCAGTGGCCAAACCAGATGTTAAAGGAGGACCTGGAGATATTAGCGCAGACAGTTTTCAGCGGAGTGCATTTTATCAGTAATACTATGTTCACAATGGAAAGATAGGGATAATCGCACATCCTATGTGAGATTGAGTTGTTTGCAAAACTTCTTGGTGATGGATGGGTACTCATTTGGTTAATGGGTGTTATAAGCACGGCGTCGGTGAATGAATGTTGATGGATCATTTCCTGTCATGAACAGTTTGGTGTTGTTGCTGGTTTGATTGCAATCTATTCGTATGTGTCTGATACTTATCTCGCGCTCTACATTGCCAGTAATCGAGCATCCGTCTCTTTCAATACTGTGCAGACGTTCCTCTCACTGATACAGATATCAATATACAGGAGATGCAGCTACATACATTCACTAACTACATTCACATGTATACAGCAAACCCTCAGATATCTCCAGCACTCGTACTTGCAAACATTTCAGACACTAGGGAGCGAAGTATACTCCATCATTCCATCCCTCTCCCTCCCCCTTCGAACCGTACTGTGCTGAACCGAGCTAAGCAAAGATAATCTACAGTGCTTTACATGCTAACTTTCCTCAATACCCAACTTATCTACTAAACTACCGAACTACCGAACTACCTACCAACCTACCATACCATCTGAACCAAGCCACAGTTCGCATACTAGTATCCACGTGAACCATTTCATCGTAACGTATCTTCATGAACCTGCTACGTGTATTACATAAGATGTAGTATTATGACTCGACGGCTTAACACCAACACCAATACCGATGCTGGAACTTCTGATTTACTGTTTATATACCTGCCCTTGAGATAACCCTGCTCTTATCCTCTAGAGACGGTCTGACTATACAGTACAGTTCAACTCAATGCCCTGCTCTCCCTCCGCATTTTAATTAATCAATCAGTAACTCAATCAAGCTACATACAGTTAGGTAGTCGTAGCAGTTACATGCATACAATACTCCCTATCCCTATCCATACTCCTTCCCACGACCGATTAAGAGTAACTCAGTACCTCATAGTGACACACACCCCACTCCTACTATAATCAACAGCAAGTGCCTTCCTTAAAACACCGTCTGCGCGATGCGATGCGCGATGTACTTACGTAGCAACGAGTCAAGAACGAAAGACTACTGTACAAAAGAAGTAATTCCACAAAATCTGTAAAGAAAGGAAAAAAAGGGAAAAGAGGGTTTTTATATGCTGATACTGATGCTGATGCTGGTGCTGATACTAGAATGATGGCTGCACAAAACATGCACGTAGTATGCAAGCAGTATACTGGACGAATCAAGATGGATTTTCAAGGGGGCCATAAGGAAGGCTGGGACACTTCTACCGCCGTCTCCCTTTATCGCCATTGCCATTGCCATTGCCATTGCTATTGTCACCCGCTTGAAGTCGACGGACTGACTGGTGTTACATACATGTACGTGTAGGTGGGTATGTAAGATAGGTAAGATAGGTAAGATAGGTAAGATAGATGCACTGCATAGGCAGGTACGTAGTAACTACTTCACCTTACTTCACTTCACTTACACTTATTCCCTTTACTTCCCTCCCCCTCCCTTCTAAGGACAAGACGAGAACAACGGAGAACAGCGTGTATACAAGACACAATTCAAAACGATGTACAAGTGAGACTGTAAGTACTCAATCCGTGAACGTGAAAGGAACATTTAAACTAGGAGAAAATTGAATTAATATCAGCGGGAGAAAGGATCTGTCATGAATATTCTTGTTAAGCAAGTAAGCAAGCTGAGTTGGAAATGTCCAAGCTATACTGTCATATAGTCCTTTGTTTTTTGTTTTTCCTTTTTTCTATCTGGGGGGATAACACGCTGTTGGAGAGCTCTTGTGTTCTGCAACCGTTCCTGCCAGTGATTGTCCCGATGTTCATCTTAACGAATTCCTTGAAAACCTCTTCCTCCACATTGTATTGTAAAACAAATTATATTGAAAATCCATCGCTCAGCTCATAATCTCATTCATCCTGGTCTATCTGCCAGGGCGGGTAACGACTCGACACCTTCACTTCTCTGTGTGAAGGTAGGCCCCATTTCATCATAGAATATATTTGGCTAACCTGCTGTTCCAACGCTCCATGTTTAACTTGACAGTTTGTGAAGCAGACTCAAGCCAGTTGGTAGTCGACCATATCATTGAAACCATCACCAAAGTCAAGTTGATGATCAATTGTGTCGAACATCTCTGGAGTATACTCAGCTTCTGTGGCCACTGTCATGGCTGGGAAGAGAGTAGCATCTCCACCAGAAGGGTTGGTAAAAGGACCACCAATACCAAACAGTTGGAAGTCTTCTTGTGGCATGTCATTACCAGTGAACATGATATCATCCATACCTTGGTTGATGTTCATGGTCATGTTCATGTTTGGTGGCATTTCGTGAGCATTGGATGGTTGACGAGAATGCATGATAGCAGAATCTGGAGTTGGCAGACCTTGGTTGTAGTACATGTAATTGCCTGAGTTGTCGTCCATCATCATTGGTGAAGGTGTGATGGTACTGTAGGCTGGAGTTTGAGGAGTGTACTTCGCAATAGCTGAATTTGGAGTCAAGTATGGACCATTGTCATACCCAACGACGCCAGTGTTCAAGTCAAGAGGTGCATTGAAGTCGAAGTCGGTGGTAGGCATGACTGGAGCAGTATTTCGAGGGAAGAGAGGATTAGGATATTGCTGAGCATATCCAAAATCATTGAATGACTGTTCGTAAGGTGATTCGTTGATACTGCCAGAAACAGAAGCAGATCCTTCCCAGTTGGAACCGGACGCTGGGCTGGCCGTGATAGAATAGCCTGTACCGGGAGTTTGTGGGGTAAGAGAAGGTGTCATGGCGGTAGCCTTGTCCTTGCCCTTTGCACGGTGGTAGGTCCAGTCATGCTTCTTCTCCATGTGTTGTTTGCAGTTACTTTCTCGTTTGGTTTGGAACTCGCAAAACTCGCACTTGTACATCTTGGGTGCAATATTGTGTCGATCATTCATATGTCTGTCCAACTCTTTTTCTGTTGGCAAGCCGAATTCGTGGAACTTGCATCGTGGATCGGTACATTTGTAGGGTCTGGAGTGAGTCTTTTCGTGTTTTGAGAGGTCACACTTTCGTTGAAAGACCTTGTCGCAGCCATCATGAGAGCAAGGCATGTTGACTATCTCTGGAATGTAACCTTTCTTGCGTCTGGCCATGGATCGCTCAACGTCGTCAAGGCCCGAGGCCGATCTCTTAAAGCCAGCCATTGGTACGTATGGAAGTCCTGTTCGCAAGGAGATACCTTCACCGTTCTTCCAGCGGACTAATTCAGCAAGAGTGCCTGATTCTCCAAGACCTCCTTCAAGAGTAATCTCGTCTTCGGCTGAGGGTGCAGACTCGTCCTCGACACTAGTGTTAGAACTACCAATGTGAGCGGCGAGTTGTTGGACTTGTTGCACAAGATCGAGGAAGTAACCGCTCTCGTATGCGCGGTCAGTTGATCGACGTTGCTCTGATTCTGAGAGGTGTTGAAATGTGTCAACAACAAGTTGAACAGTCAATTCACCAAAAGCACGGTATTCAGATGCGGTGACAGTAAGTGACTTTCGAGTCGAGTTAGACCGAGACTTGGTTAGGAGGGGATAAGTAGTGCTCACCACAGGTTGATTGATCAAGGCTTGCTCAATATCGCGAAGGCATTGAAGGTTGTTGTTCTTTCTGGTACCTGCAATAATAGGTCTGAAGTCTTCAAACCGCGATTCTTGTAGAAGGGGTGCGAAGAGTCTTTTGTATATTTGTCGACGTCCAAATTGACTTAGGAGAGGTTGAGTGGTCGTCTTCTTTTTGGAGGATGGAAGTGGGTATCGAATTATCGTGAGTGGGGCAGGCAACGATGACCTGCTAGTTTTCTGTGAACGTGTCGACGACGCTTTAGCTGAATTAGTGTCTGTAAGGGACGTGTTAACACCACTAGCACAAATATACACACAACGGCGTAGCCAACCTTGAACCAAGTTTTCCGCGACCGAGCCTGAAAGTGAGTCACCAAGTGCACTATCTTTGTTTGACGTCAAGTCCAAAGCTTTCTCGAGAGTCCTACTCAAGTTCTTCTCACTGGGCGAGCCAATGGAAGATCCTATACCAGAGTCCACAGGGGATGAAATGCGTTGAGCTTTGGCCAATAGAGAATCCTCAAAGTCCCGGGCCGATCGACGACGAGTAGCAGGTCGTGAACCACGGGCACCGGAGAATGTTGCTTCAAAGTCTGCAATGGCGTCGGCGGCAGTCTCACGTCCGTTGAAGAGCCAGCTGGCAAAGGATGAGCGAGAATACGTTGTCGAACGCTTTTGAAGGTGAGCGACACTGAGCACCGGATCGTCTTCAGTTGCTGGTGACGATGGCTGGTGGAAAGTCTCGGCCTTGGACAATGACATCTTACGCGGACCGCATGATGGAGTGTCAAGATGAAAAGAAGATGGTTTTGAGCGACGATGAGCGAGGGGAGAAGGTGGAGGAGGCATTGTAGAAGAAGACATGTTCAAGTCGGGACACTGAAAAGCAGATGACAGGTTGTGGACTAGTGTGGACTATGCACTGGTGAGTGATAGGTCTAAGCAGTCGACTATGAGTGGCTTATGACTCACCCGCACCAGTTGACTCTTCACACCAAGAACTTGGGAAACCAGTACCGTAAAGTCGAAAAAGGTTGAAATGCTGATGTGTACTCACAGGTGTCCAGGTGCCGGCTGTCGTTCCAGTCTGTCCAGGCGCTCTTGACCAGAATGACCAAAGGTTCTTGTGTCTGGATTGTGTATTGAAATGTCAGGCTGTGTTGGATGTACCGTATGAGGTACAAGATGACGGGAAGCTTGTGGCAAAGCTCTCGTTCAACACGGGTGGGGCAGTCTCGAGCTGGATGAGCTTTGAGGTGGAGAGGATAGAGGTATGAGTCGAGTGTCGGGCAGGTATGAGGCAAGGTGGTTTGAACAAATGTGCAAGCAGTTGGTGCGACCGTCGATAGCTACTGTCTCGCCTAGGCTGGAGGGGCAGTCGGCTGAGGCAGTGCCGAAAAGTGCCCAAAGATTCAGGTGTCGGATGGGGAAGTCGCCAGGCCAGGTGTTCTCGACCACGGAAAAGCTGATACTCGAATGAGAAGATGATGGATGATTGTGAGAGTTAGGAAGGGCGAGGCAGCGGATGACTTGAAGTTCAACACTGCGGCAGTGTATGAGGATGCCTATTCTCTTGGCCACTCTAAGCCTAACACTGATTGGCGTCGCCTTCGGAAGGATGCGCTATTCTTGCTATCGACTAGCATTAAACTTACACCGACTCCATGCTCCCAAATTAATCAGCAACCATCACGTCAGTAAGTTGGTCTGCGTTTGCACAAATGTGGTCATCACTTCTACGAACGCCTCTACAACTGCTTCACAATGCTGTGAAAGTCATTCAATCCCACATGCCTGGGTGGTGAAGAACAATTCAGTTGACGCTGCTTTATGAGCAATGGCTGGCGGATGTGTCGCTTGTTGTCGCACCTGATGCACCAATGTTCATTTGTAACGGGAGCTGCAGGGTTGATTTGAACAAGCGACGCGTTCCCATGATCGCGACTGGCATCATCTGGACACGGTCACACGAAAAGATAGCGCAGTACTTTCGTCGCCTATCCACCAATGATGGTAAGAGGAATATTACAGAAGGTGGCTCATACCAAACCTTAGCCACGGAGAGGGTGAATTTCAGTCCGACCCTTTTCACCTTGCATATCGCCTGGGCTGGAATGGGAATAGCCTGTCTCCCGGAGGAAATGTTGTTGTTGTCACCGACTCTTCTACATTGGTCTTTCTCCTTCCACCTCTGAAGAATTACACAGGTGATTATTGCCCCCCATACGTCGGATCTTTATGCTCTATCAACATGTGTTTGATATATTCAAGGCCTAATCGTACTGTACAATTCAAACACATTTGTTGATAATGGGCCAAAAGCAAGTCTAGACTTCGTCAATGATTGTTCACCGGTTGAACTAATAGTCACACCCATGCATGCCCACGTAAGGCGCTGTTCACGATTGAACTCCAATTACATGCGGACAAGCCTTGATCCGTGCCCATTTAGCGTCAGTTTCAGAGAAAGTCCCCGCTTACCGGCAGCCCGTATCGTGGCATTGCTGATCAAAGCCCTCACACCACTTAACGCTGGCTGAACTGATCTGCCTCGACCCGTCTGGCTGCAAAGCCAATCCTCGTAGAGCCGCATACAGGACTGTACTGTACGAACCTCTCTTGTCCAACCGTTTGACTGCATCCTGCTGTCTTTCTCACATTTCCTTTTTCAGGCCAGCCATTCTAACCGTTTTGAGCCTTCTTCCATTCTTTACACCAAGCATATTGTCTAGCGCTCCACGTGCATCGAGATGATCTTCATCATCCTAGCTGCTGAGACCGTGGTGCGTATCTCGTATGGCAAGCAATGCTAAAGTTCTGAAGTAAGGTGGTTATTCCCCGAGAGCTGAACACTCTCAATATTGCTGACAGATTGGTGATTATCATGCTTGCCTCGAAAATGTAGAGAGTCCAGTCTTTGCGCATAGCATGACTCGGATAGTAACACCCTTGGAACTGCGAAACTTCTTGTTGACTTTTCGTTCACGACCTGAGCATTTCACCCAAATCTGTCAAGATCAAATTGACCCGATGCACGATGTAACTCATGTAACTCGCTCATTCCATGGTCTCTGAAAAGTCCATGTTCCAAAGGTTGGCGACAGGCTGGTTTCCGCCAAGCCAATTTCCGAGAAACATCGACATGCCTTCTGTTCCGGACGCATCAAAGTCGGGTATCAGATCGTGGTTTATGTTCTGATGTGGGTATTGCATTCCCGTTGGGAGTGGCAGGAAACTCTGGTTCTGGTCGAAGCTCTCAAGCTGTGGCATTACAACTGTATCTTCCTGAGGATTGTAACTGCCGATAAATGGTTTGTTGCGCTCCACGAATGCTTTTGCTAACTTGCAGAATATCCTGGATAGTCCACAAACTTGTTCCGACTGTTGGGTGATGCCCTTTAGCGGTTTGAGTGACTCTTCTGTTTGTTGGAGAAGTGCAACGTCTTCCTTGCTTGATGATGCTAGTGCATGTAGGAAGACCACGATCAGTGGCGTCCACGATGTATATAGCAATACCCACGACACGTAACTGATCAAGATATCAGGATTATCGCCATATGACGTGAGGAGAGGATTGAACTCGAGGTGCTTCTGGAGACTTGCTTTGGCCGCTTCATAACATGCAGACGTGATCTCTACGGACGTGTTGGACGGACTGGCAGCACGATGGGTGGTTGTCAAGAGCGAGTAGTAGATGACGTCGAAAGAGCTGTACAACAAAAAGAAGAACTCCGGTAGGTGTGCAGGCTCGTTCTTGATCTATGTATACAATGATTATGGATCTTCCAGGGGGTATGAGAAGGTAGACTTACCGGCGAGAACTCAGTATGCCATCTTTCGAGCCGATGCGCTAAATCGTCAACGTTCTGAGCTTTTGCTGTGGCAGTAGAATTCAAAGCTTGGAGTGAGTACAAGCGTTCATATATCAGCCCCTGCAGCCGGGATAATTCGATCGTTGCAATGAATGCCTTGTCCCAGGCTGCTACCCCTGGATCAGGGGATAGACCGAACAATTCCACGTCAATGTCATAATCTTGGATTGTGGGGCTATAACCTAGAGTCAGGGCCAGATTTTTGTCCATGGTGTACATTGCCCAGAAGACCTGGCGTTTCTCTTCTGCGAGTTCGGGAGGGTCATTCCGCATCGATAGTTTTCGATGGTAACCGAGGGTCAAGACTTGGCGAGCGCCTGACGATATCAAGGTCCAACATAGTAAAAGTTTCCCTTCTTCCTGTGCCTTCATCATCTGGTTGTGTGCAAGTCAGCCGGATTTCTGGCATCTACCATAGGGCATACTTACAGCAATGGACAAGGCTTTTGCACTCTCGAGGCTTGGGCTTGTAAGCAAATCGAATGTCTCTATTCCAAGATGAAAATTCCTTTCAGCTTGAGCACAATAGTCTCCCATGGCGGATGCGTAGTTGTGACAAGCACCGTAGCTTTGGTCGAACATCATCTCTTTCATCACGTAAAACAGCAAGCCATGCATGAGGGTAAGAGCAGCCAAGGATACAGGTTGGGTGGGAAAATAGACACGTTGACACACGCGTTCAAGCTCCCTCTGACCTCTGAAAGCACAAGCCAGAAACATGGAGCAGTGTCTAGTCCTGAATTCCTGTAGTAGACTGAGAACCAACTGGGCCGGCAAGAGCGGGATTTCTGGGAGCTGACGAGGAGCGCCTGCGAAACCGAGACGAACTTCCTGCCTGATACCTGTTGATCCAGGTACCTTGACCAGATTACGTAGTGAGCTCAGCGCATCAGCTAGATCGGCGGAGCCTCGAATACTTTCTAGAGATATGGCAGCGGCCTGACTTGCTCGAATAGCTTGACTCGTGAACGATGATGCCCCCTCGAACGCGGCGGGCGTTGCTATGTTCGACTGGTTCGTATCGGACGTCGCATTGGTAGCAGGCGAGGATTCTACTACCGCATTTGCTGGCTTGTCGAGCCGAAGGTGGTTGAGGGCATCCTCGATGCCACTCAACCGATCGTTGATTTGTTCAATTTGCTTTTCACTGTTTGCAATGGTCAGAACAGATCGCAAGGAGACCAGTGGCTGAAATACTAGTTCGTGGACAGCAACACTCTCGAGCGATGCTCGACGGCTCGAGTAGCTGGGCGGCAAGTGATGCCAGACGTCTCACAATTCGAACAAGGTAACTGTCGATTGCAACGGATCTACGGAGTAACAAACTCGCCATTAGCAACAAGAACATTTCACGTCTGGTTATGCAGGCCCATACTTTGCGTACTCGACAGTTCTCACACTGCGAGTGTCGTCCATTAGCTTCTTGTACCACCAAGGAACGGGGGCAGCGAGCATACAGCCTTGGGCAATAGCGAGCCTGGGCTCGATCCGTCGCTGGCCGTGGCCTCCATGAGTCGAAGTTGGCTGTCGTTTACGGTATACGGTTGGCCATCAAACTAGCAAGTTTCAGAGGATTAAGCGAATGGGATCGGGAGGACCATTATGTCGGCACTTTCCTCCTCGGGAACAATATGATGAATCATGTCTACCTTATTGTTATATGACCAGGAAGAAGCTATCGGCTTCCGCGGGGTGCGGACATTTTCAATCGGCCACTTTTCTTCCTCTCCTTGGCGGCGGGATTAACTATTCAACTTCATAGTCTCCCATTTCAACGCGAATCTGTGATAGACGGTGTTGAAATGAGGAAGGATCTGGTTGCTCGTCAGAGTTCAAGCAGCAGCTGGTAGCGGTGACTCGAGCTGATCCCTTGGCTTCCATGTCGATTGCTATGCCCGGCTAACTTGGCCAAACTCAACTAAACCGCTGACTCGGTCGAACCACCTTGGAAGTGTCAAAAATAGTAGTTTTGATCTTCATGCGTACATATTTCTGCATCCTGAACTCTCAATCCTTCTAGCAACCTGTTTCAGGCAGCGGAGGCTTCACGCCAACTGATAAGCAGTCGAAGAGCAGTTTTTAGCCAGGGACCAAGCGCTTGTTGTTCATCCGAGTCCGCCAGGCCACCTCTCTTCAACCACTTTGTACAGCCATCTACAAGAGCCCAGTTCTGTATCCTGACCTCCGTTGGTCTTCATTGCTTCGCTCTTGAACGATTCAGTTTTGGAATCGAAATCTACCAATGCTGTCACCTATTGAGACTTCGATACTTCAGTTCTGCAGTGTGGCGAGGCGCAATTGATTCTGAGACCATTCCTTCACACGGGCTGAAATAAGCTGCCTGCCTGGAGGCCTCCCGAGCATAACAGTGTATATCGTACTGATTCGGTTTGTGTCATATGGCAGTTGGACAACACCCTGTTCGCCCTATCTGATGAACATCTGATCGTCCGAAGGATCAAGTCTTGTCTGTCACGATTGTACCCACACTTTCTTGCGGTAGTCAGGATTTTTGTCGCAGGACAACATGTCTAAGGAGAAGTCGAGTACTGAGAACGAAACTCCAGAAACCATCAAGGTCAAGGATGATGCAAATGATAAGAAAGCAACAGAAACACAAGCTGGAATCAAGGATTTTCTAAGGATATTCGCCTTCTCTGACAGTTTAGACTGGGCCCTCAATGCTGTTGGTGCTTTAGCCGCCATTGCTTCCGGATGTTCACTTGCTCTGTGAGTAGTAAACCTCTTCCCTACTCTAACACGAGGCATGCTGATAGTCATCAAAAAGGATCAACATCGTGTTTGGTGGCTTCGTCACGCAGGTCCAAAACTTTGCTCAAGAAGGTGATCGAGCAGGCTTCCAGTCTGCAATCAATCGATATGCCTTGTACTTCGTCTACCTTGCCATCGCTCGGTTCTGCCTGACATACATCTACACTGTCGCCTACAACATTTCTGCAGCCCGTATAACGAGAACTATCCGCCGTCGCTATCTTCGATCCACTCTGTCTCAGGAGGTCGCTTTCTTCGACGAAGGCAGTCATGGCTCTATCTCATCCCAGATTGTCACAAATGGGAACATGATCCAGCAAGGAATTGGTGAGAAGTTGGCCCTCAGTATTCAATCTATTTCGGCTTTCGTCGCGGCATTCATTGTTGCCTTTACAACGAATGCAAAGCTCACCGGTATCACTATATGTATAGTTCCTGCCATGGTCATTGTCATTTCAATAACTGCAGGTATCGACGCAGGATACGAGACAAAGATACTGGCTTTGTATGGTCAAGCAGGCTCCTTTGCAGAAGACGTCATATCAAGCATGAGGACTGTCCATGCCTTTTGGGCACGAGCGAAATTGGTCGCCAAATTTGACCAGTTCCTTGCAAGAGCACACACGATTGGCCAAAAGAAATCGAAGATATACATGGTTCTCTTCTCGTGTGAGTTCTTTATGGTCTACTCGGGCTTTGCCTTAGCCTTCTGGGAAGGTCTTCGGATGTATAACTCGGGCGAGATTACCACTTCCGGTACGGTGGTAACAGTCTTATTTAGTGTTACTGTGGCCGCAACCAGCCTGACACAACTTTCGCCAAATTTTATCACCTTCACAACCGCCACTTCTGCTGCAGCAGTTTTATTCAAGTGTATCGATCGAGTGTCGGAGATTAATCCGCTGAACGAATCAGGGGAGAAGCCAGAAATTGTCAAAGGTCATATCAGCCTGAATAGGTTGAATTTCACATATCCAACGCGTCCAAATGTTGCTGTGCTGGAGGACTTCACCTTGGACGTGCCTCCAGGCAAGGTCACAGCCTTGGTTGGCGCCAGCGGTTCGGGAAAGAGTACGATAGTCGCCTTACTAGAACGCTGGTACGACCCGAACAGTGGTAGCATCCACCTTGATGGCAAGTCAATCAAGGACGTCAATCTGCGATGGCTGAGAACCAACATTCGGTTGGTGCAGCAAGAACCTGTCCTTTTCATGGGCACTGTTTTCGAAAATGTCAAGTATGGTCTGATAGGCACAAAATGGGAACACTCACCCGAACAAGAACAGCAACACCTTGTAATTGAAGCGTGCAAGCTTGCTAATGCTCATGATTTTGTCTCGGAACTTCCTCAAGGATATGATACTGAATGTGGTGAACGCGCCGGACTACTGTCTGGAGGTCAGAAGCAACGCATTGCGATTGCTCGCAGTGTTATTTCTCAACCATCTGTGCTATTGCTGGATGAGGCTACGAGTGCCTTAGATCCACACTCGGAGGGGGTCGTCCAACGTGCCCTCGATAAAGCAGCGAAGCATCGGACAACCATAGTCGTGGCACACAAACTAGCCACGATAAAGAACGCCGACAACATCGTGGTCATGTCCAAAGGTAAGATCATTGAACAAGGCAGCCATGAGTCTCTCCTTGAACGAGACGGAGCATATGCCAAGCTTGTCCGGATTCAAGATCTTGGCAAGGCTGCAGAGCAAGAGACAGAAGAGGAGGAGAACACGATCTCCAGATCACACAGTTTTGTGGTGGAGAAGAATGTTACACGCTTCCCCACCAAAGATATCGAGAGGATGGAACAGCAGAAGGATCACGGCAACTACGATTTACATAAACCTATCAGCATGGTTAGAGTAGTATGGCAGCTCGTTGTAGAGCAGAAAACGCTCGCCATTCCCTACACTCTCATTCTCTTGGGGTGCTTTACTGGTGGCGCCTTCTTCCCAGCACAAGCACTTCTGCTTTCTAACTTACTGAACGTCTTTACTTACGAAGAGCCTCGTAGGACAGAGAGAGGCAACTTCTTCTCGCTCATGTTCTTCGTGGTGGCTCTGGGCAATCTTGTTGTGTATGGGGTTCTCGGATGGGCTTGCAACACAGTTGTGCAAGAAATGACCCACCGATATCGACGTGAGCTGTTTGCTTCCATATTGAAGCAAGATATGCAGTTCTTCGACAGATCTGAAAACACGGCTGGAGCTATGACTAGCCGACTTTCATCCAACCCGCAAGCAATAACAGAGTTGATGGGCTTCAACATTGCGCTCATTCTTCTCAGCTTGATGAGTCTGGTCGCTAGCTGCGCGTTAGCATTAGCCTACTCGTGGAGATTGGGGGTGGTGGTGGTGTTTGCAGGTCTTCCCCCACTTGTCGTCTCAGGCTGGATTAGAATGAGTCTCGACTTGAAGATGCAGAATGACAACTCAAAGCGTTATGCCAACAGTGCAGCCTTAGCTGGCGAGGCAGTTACCTCAATCCGCACTATATCCTCTTTGGCTCTTGAGGAAACAGTGCTGAGACGGTTTCAGGGTCATTTAGTGGATGTGATCCGCAAAACAATTCTACAGACCCTCCATATAATGATCTGGTTCGCCTTGACCCAATGTATTGAGTTTCTCTTTATGGGTCTCGGATTTTGGTATGGGTGTCGTCTTCTGTCCGAAAACAAAATCTCCGAGCAAGACTTCTACGTCGCTTTCCTTGCTACATTCTTCAGTGGCCAAGCAGCATCGAACTTCTTCAGTTGGAGCACCAGTATCACAAAAGCAAAGAGCGGAGCAAACTACATATTCTGGCTTCGCAACCTCCAACCACGAATTGCCGAGACAATCGAAAACAAGCATCTGGGCCCTTCCCCTGACGAACAGCAATCGCCGTCTCTTCACGACCTACGCTTCTCCTATCCTTTGCGTCCAGAAGCACAAGTCCTTCGTGGAGTATCACTCAACATCAAACCCGGCCAATTCGTTGCGCTTGTAGGTGCATCAGGTTGTGGTAAGAGCACGCTAGTTGCTATGCTTGAGCGGTTCTACGATCCAGTAACAGGTATGATCACACTTGACGGAAGCAGCGACGAGACCACTTCCGACATTGTCGACATGTCCCCTCGTCTCTATCGTTCCATCATCGGCCTGGTACAACAGGAACCGACACTCTACCAAGACACAATACGTGAGAACATCGCTCTTGGCGATCCGGACAACGACGCGATGCAACAATCATCTGAAGAGCAGGTTATCCAGGCATGCAAGCAAGCAAATGCATGGGACTTCATCTCCTCTTTACCTGATGGTCTATCGACGCTCTGCGGGTCTCGCGGCTTGTCGCTTTCCGGTGGTCAAAGACAGCGTATCGCAATTGCGCGTGCCCTGATACGAAATCCGAAAATCCTGTTACTCGACGAAGCAACCAGCGCGCTCGACACCGAGTCAGAAAAGATCGTTCAAGCAGCACTTAGCGATGCAGCTAGGGAAGGCAAGCGTGTGACAGTAGCGGTTGCACATCGACTTAGCACCATCAAAGATGCCGATTTGATCTGCGTTTTCTTGGGTGGAAAGATTGTGGAGATGGGCGTACATAGAGAATTGTTAGATCAGGGAGGTTTGTACAGCAAAATGTGTGCCGCACAAAGTCTGGACAAGGCTGTTTGAGCATGTCCCTTTTCGTTGTGGTCAGCTAGTCGTCATTGGCTTCATACGTGCGGCGTTCGAAGGGGAGGGGGGCCTGAATCCTTCCATGGTAATGCATAGCGTGACTGAAGTTACAAATAATATTGCAAAGTATAAACGAACGAAACACATATGTACTTTACTTTTACTTTCGTGCCGCCCGGTCCGCTTCTCCTCCGCTCGACTATGGGCATTCCTTATTGTGTACTCCAGAAATCAATGTGATACCGCTTGGGGTGTTGGTGTAGGGATGCAGCTCGTCTTGAGATGCAACCCCGCTCTTCCGTACAGAGCATACGCACGTAGGTCGTGGTTGAAGGATCAACTTTTGATGAGCCCCTAGCTTATAACTCGCTGTCACAGTTCTTGTGTACTGTACATATGATTATCTTACATTGATTGCATGGGTTTGATTGGGTTGAGTGTGCTGAGTACCAGCGGGGTATGATGAATACGAAGTGGTTGCTCAAGGCGGACGCGAAGAATGTGCGGAGTTAAGCTCGCGTTCGAAGGCCATTTTGAGTCTTTTACTCGTGTGTGCTTCATGTAACTGAATAATGCTAATGATGTAGATCAATGCGACCTCCAAAATCACATTCAACTCCGCGTTCTGTTGCGCGCACCTTGGTGCCCTCCCACTGTGCCCTTGTTTGATCGCAATAATTACACAAGACGACGACCCTCAACTACATGTAAGTTCCATGAACTTTTGCACGATCGACCACAAGGAGAAAATCTGGTAAGAATCTATCAGACATCACTTCGACACAACCAGCTGTGAAACTGTCTATTTCTATCACCATCAATCCTCATCACAGAACACCATGTCCTGCCCGGATTGCTTCACTGGCACCATCCATATCAATGCAGAACCAAGCGGTACAATCTTGAACCTCCATGGCCGTCAAACCTACGTCGCCAACCCACCAACCGGCACCCAACCCAAAGGCATAGTAATCATCATTCCCGATGCCTTCGGTCTCCCATTCGTCAACAACCAACTCCTCGCAGACACAGTAAGTCCCTCCTCTAATCCAACCCCCACCTCCATCCATCCACCCCACCCTCTCGCACCCCCAAAACACTAAACCTCAACCCCCCAGTACGCCCGCGAAGGCCCCTTCAAAGTCCTCCTCCCCGACTTCATGGACTCAACCCCCGCCCCAATCTGGATGCAACACACCTTCCCCGCCATCTTCGCAACCTCCACCCTCTACGACTGGCTCAGCAAACCATACCACATAGCCTGTGCCCTCTACGGCTTCATCCCCTTCATCTACCGGCACAACTACACCAAATCCATGCCCAAAGTAACATCCTACTTCTCCGCCGTCCGCGCCGCAAACCCAACGTTCCCCATCGCCGCCGCGGGATTTTGCTGGGGCGGCCAACACACAATCTACATGGCGCACGGGCTACGCGATCCCACCACCAACACCCTCTACGCAGACGCCTGTTTCACCGCTCACCCCAGCAACGTAGTCGTACCACGCGACATTGAAAAAGTCACGCGAAACCTGTCGATTGCAGCAGCGGGCAAAGATAAAGTCATGACTATCGATCAGGCTCGTCAAGCGGAAGCTATTCTACGACAGATCACGGAGAAAACTGGTGTGCCGACGGAGGTGCAGTATTATCCGGATGCTACCCATGGATTCGGTGTGCGAGGTGATCCGACTGATAAACATCAGGAGAAACATATGAAGGTTTGTACTGAGCAGGCGGTGCGGTGGTTTCAACAGCGGTTTGAGGAGTGGACGCCTGGGCAGTAGCGGCTACGAAATTGGTATGCAATGTGATTCATTCTTCCAGACTGTCAGGATAAGTTTAGTGGAGGATATCCATGCAAGGAGCTTACCATATGGAACATGTATACAATTGAGTTATGAGTAATATATAGGTGCAATCTATCGAACTCCACAACCACATCATTTCTCACAAGTCACGACCTTAGAAAGATAGACTATATCCCTCCTCACAAGCAAATCGAAACCAACAAGCACAAACTTTGCAACAACACGTCAGCATCTCGTCCATGCATCAGTCCTCAAGTAGCCCTAACAAGCAAAACGAACCAAAAGTGAACGAATCGAAATGAAGTGAACTCCCAAGACCACATTCCCAATTCTTTATATACGTATCCATGTGCCTGTTCGCCACTCAATACTCACCCATCATCCATCACAAGTACAATATGTTCTGTAGTATCTGAGCTAGTATCAAGCCTCCTTACCACGCGCTTCAACACCTCTACGACTCCTCAGTCAACACCTCAGTACCTGCATACACCCATAGCTCCACAATCCTCCCGAACTGAACAGATCCAAGTAAGATAAAACACAAACCAAAGCAAAACACAATATCCTCCCTCCCTCCCTCCTTCCTCCCTTCCAATCCAAATACGTACCCACAATCAAAGCCGTCTAATCCCCTCAACAGCCCTACTAAACCTATACCTATACCCATCTCCACTTCTATCCCCACCCAAACCACCATCTTCTCCCCTCCCCTTCTTCTTGATTATCTTATTGTGGCAGACTCTCCATCCCACGACACAAATACATACTGCCAGCATGCCGAATAGGAAGCCTATTACTATATACTCTGCTGGCTTCAATCCCGTGTCCCTATCATTAGCGACAGCAGTAGCGGCAGTGGTGTGATTTGCAGAGGAAACAGTGGATAGAGTGGAGAGGGAGGTGTTATGCACCAACGCATCTGAATATAAATCCAGCGCCGGTTTTGCTGTTGCTGATGTTGATGATGACGATGATGATGTGCTGTTATTAAGCGATAGAGATGTGGGGAGGAGGGGAAGTGCGACACTTGCACTTGCACTTACACTTACACTCGTAGACGAGGACGAGGATGAGGTCGATATGGTGGTTGTGTTGTTTTGTGTACTTACACTCGTATACTCAGACGAACTGCCAGTGCTAGCGACAGCTGTGCTTGTACTCGTCGCAACGGGTATATATCCAGCATCACCAGAGAGATTATTTATCGGTTCATTCAATCGTGATCGTGTTTTGGCTGACATTTGCTTTGAATATTGGGTTGATATTGATATTGGGGTCGGTGTTGGTGCTAGTATTGGTGCTGGATTTAAATTGTGTTGGTGGATGTTGAGATGAGGGTAGGTAGGTAGGTAGCTAGCTAGTGGGGAGGTTGGTTGGTTGATTGATTTGATGTTGAGGGAGTGTGTGCTGTGCTTACTACCTATATGTGGACAACATATATGTATGTACCTAGTTTGTGAACGTGCGATTCTGGAAAGATGCCTAATGTGCAGATGGGTTGATAGATACCTACCTAGGTACGGTTGGTTTGAATGCAGGATAGAACGGTGAGAAAAAGACGTATTACTTTTCAGTGGAAGGAGCAGGCTGGGTTTGTCTTCGGGACAAGAATTACATGCACTGATTCTCGTTGGTCGGCTGGTAGGCAGTGACGATAAATGATGATATTGAATGGGATGAAACTCTTCAGTGGATGATTGTGTTGTCGAAAGGTCTTGGTACTGCTGTAGCAAGACGTTTATACTGGAATGCTATTTTGAGGTTGGTCTCGACTGGGTCTATGAACAAAGGCCAATTGCCATGTTGCATTGTTGACTCTGTAATAGATACAAAGACATGGTATTTGACTGCTATGAATGTTCTTTGAAATTAGCTTGACAAAGGCGATCGACGGATACACTAGCTGACTGCTTGTCGGAAAATCCGAAGAAAGCGAGTATGTTGAAGGGAATATGGTTTCCTACATCAATTTGACCATAACCCTATAGGTATGCTGTCTACCGATGTGTCAATTGTCGCAGCATAATGCTTGCCGTTCATAGCGATGTTTTGCCAGAGATTATTAATGGTCAATGACATATCGTCCAAACCAAAGCCGAATCCTTCATTCTCCCGCTGCTTCTAACTCGAGCCAGAAACGGCAAGCCTGTAAAACGGTCAGTGAATGCAAAAGCTGAAGGATTATGCTGAACTTACTTCATAAGATGATCCATGAATGTTTGTAACGATACATCATCGGTGAATATCGTCTGTGCAGTTTGTGACACTCCACCATATCCTCCAGTTGCATGTGTGGTAGAAGGATTAAGTTTACTGAGTAGGAATCGAGCTTGCGATCCACCAGCATCACATATGATAAATCGTGGAAGTGGAAATCGATCTTGTACTAGTTCTCTTGCATCTTCTTTTGGTGCATCAAGTACAGCTTTGAAATTCTCATAGCCTTCCTGTTCTTGGTATCCAGCTTTCCTCCATTCGGCCATTGTCTCACCGTGGAAAATCAAAATCTGGAAGAACGTATCTAACAGCAGAATTGTATTCGACTGGATAGAGGCGGAATCGAGGAGAACAGGTACTGAGCCTTCTTGCTCTAGACTGTACGAATCAAGTGTTGGTTGTATCATAATCAAAGAGTCTCCAACATACTCGTGGTTGAGAACATGTCTGTAGAATGCCGTTTCGTCAGGAGAGTTGTTAAAGACCTGTAAGAATTGTGATCTTCGTAGGTGGAACATGAATTGTGGGTATAGGGTAAAATTCTTGTCAAGTCGGAAGGAAGTTGGATCGTCCTTGCGATAGTCGGCGAATCGAGAACAGAGTCTGATAAGCATTCTGTCGACCCAACGAAGCACATCTGGACCATCATCAACCTCTGCCTTGAAGACTGCGATACGTGCCATTAGCACTGCTGCTGCTTCTTGATCGAACGATTGTGCTAGAGCTGGATCACCAGCTGGTCCGCTTAGGTTTCTGGCAACTGTTGTGACTCGAAGGTGATATTGACCAGATGAATGCTGGTAGTACGTCAAAAACTGCATCATACCGCGTTGCGCTCCTTGCTGGACTGGCGCTGGACCACCTTGATTGGCAATCTCGAAGTAGACACCGTAACTTGCAGTTGGATCAATGCCACACATTTTCCATGCAGACGTATTTCCAATACCACATTCCGTCTCACCTACAGCACTCGATTTCTTGTTAAGAGAAACAGCATGACCGATGAGACCAGTAACCTTCAGCTCCTTTGTAGTTACCACTTCCAAGGATGCATTGAATCCCATGATCAAAGTGTCTTGCTCGTCTTTCTCAAATACTCGAATGAAAGATTGCTTGAATTGTGAAGATGTGAAGCTGTCCGTTAGTATTATGTGTCCACCAGTAGAGTTGGCCAAGCCCTTCATTTCAAGTAGACCGACTTGATCCAGACAGCCAGCAAAAATATCAATTACATGGCCGTTGTGTGCTGTTCGTTTGGCCAAGGTATCGTAAAACTTGACAGCTTTCTTGAAGTGCTTAACGTTATCTCTGTCGATATCATGGTGTGATCGGATTGGTTCCTTAAGTTCAGGACCAACAACCATACCTGGGCCTTCCGTGGCAGGACCACCAGCAAAGAGCATGATTCTGGCGCCAGCATTTTGGAATGATGTTTCAAGAAGACCAGTTGCAATGCTTAGAGCAACACCTGTCGATCTCAAAGCTCTCCGGTCGTTTGCTACAGGCCAAGGATCTCTTTGCATCTGTTCAAGAGCGCTCTCAATCTGAAATTCAAATTGTTGAACTGGCAATAGGAAGCGTGCAGCTGCGCCCATGGCTGGAGGAGGTCTTCCTTGCTGTGGTGGCATGTTTGGTCTCAAACCAGGAGCCGACAATCCAAGCATCTCTTGTACTTGCTTAGCAGGGTAGTCTTTACTGCCTCGGAAGACGTATGATTTCGAGCATTCTGTGTAGCCAATCTCATGAACCGCCACATTGGTGCCATACGTAACGAGACCAACAAGAGCATTTGCAGGTAGGAGTGACAAGCTCATGACAAGTGTTTCTTTCAAAGCCTGTAAGCTGTCTTCCTCTTGACAAGTATCCACAACATAAACAAAGATCGGGGGCGCCGGTGCAGGACGAGGGAGCTTGTATTCGACAGTTGTATTCATGCTGTGCATCTCGGGAGGCACGTTCTCAGCGGAAATGTCACCATAATGTCGAGGGAGAGCATTTCGTTGCAAGCAGAACGGGCATATCCAAATCTTTGCTCGTACATCGACATTGCAAAAAGGATTGAGCACAGCTTTGCAAGGTGCTCTGCAGACGACTGGATCGTATTGTAGAAGATCTTTGTTGAGTGGTTTGAGAGGAGTCAAACATGCGCCGACAGGAACTACAAGCCTTGAAGCCTCCTGAACTTATATCAGCTTAAGGCTCGAAATTAACAAGGAGACGGATTACCATGCGCGTGCTGGGGAACACATTCCAACTGAGTCTGACACCATCTCGATCTTCCACATCGGCCCAGCTATCCTTCAATGCCTCGTACTGGCTCTGATCCATTTTGTAGTGTTGTAAGCAGAGGGTTGTGTGTGTGGATGATCAAGGTATTCAAGGACTAGACATAGATCATGTTCGGTTAGGCATGGTATTAGAGATATTATCACTTGCTGGGCACACCTTTGACAAAGAAGTGGTTGGATGACCTGGTTAAATTGATTATCTGGCCTCCGTGCACATGCACAAGCACAATCGGCCCATGGCTCTGGCTCTGGTCACGTGTGGTGGCTCCTGCCAAGCGGAGTAACATACTATACGCATCGAGCTCGCGACCGCTTCCACTCCAGGATGACGCCCGATAACCAGGTGTTCGTGAGTTGTTCAACGCAAGACAGTAATACACAATGTAATGTCAGACAGAGCTTCTGCCGCAGTGTTTTACTATGCCATTTCTTCATGCATTGTCTATAGGTTCAACGAGCAATGTCGTTATATACTCAAAATCAGGCATTCCTGCCAATGTGACTCCATGTTTTGTTGAACGTGCCCCTTACTGACTGTAATCTTTGATGATCAGGTGAATTGTTCCATCACCATCGAGCTCTTCGCTTTGTGGACATACATTCATAGCTGTATCTGATCAACTATAGAGTGGTTCTTCTGTCCACTCCATATGTTGAAAAAGTGATTCCCGATTGCAATAACAGTCAGTATCTTACTTCTTCTCAATCAACAGCCCATCAGCTGACTTGGTAATCGCTTCTATCAACTCGTACAATGGTTTCTCTTCTTTAGTTTGTTTTCACAGGTGTTGCAATCAGAAATGGCACAGCTGTCATGATGAGGTAGTTATGAACATTAGGATTGCTCACGTGAAATGCTATACTGTTATCATGGCACACAACCTGAAGTGTGAACAAGCATCCACGTTGCTAACACACTACCAGGAGATACACGACATTGACTCAAGAGACGATGGATCAATTCGGACTAATTAATGTTTTGTACCATCCGTAAGTCTTGACAAATCCCTCCCAGCTCTTCATCATCAAGATGGGGATCTGTCTCTCTCACACGTCTAGAAACAAGACGTGAGGACAACCTTGACCCGACCCCAGGTGCTCAGATTTCTCTCCTCCTTCACAGCCATCAGTGACTGCCTGCGTTGCTCTTCACTGACACCAGGGCCAGAAACATTCACCTGCGTATCGCGCATTCCAGAGAATACGTCAATGTCGGAGATTTTGGTGTAAAGTGGACGATGCGCTGGCACGAAGATGAAGCTGTATATCCTCCAGCAAACAAAGAAGAAGATGATCATCGGAATAGCTAGGATCTGTTGGAAAACCCCGACGACAGTCGTTGATCCGTTGAGTGGTTTTATGCCCACATAGATCGACGCTATAAGAGCGATGATGTTCAGAAACAGCCCAATGTATGAGCCGACAACGCCGAATTGAGCCCGATATTGGAGTTCTTCGAGAGAGCGACCGTTGTGTTTCCATGCCATTCGGAATCGAATATGAGCGGCGCAGATGCTGCCCCAGACGAAGAAGTAAGCGATCGCGGTCAATGCCAGGAGCCAGTTGAAAACGGTTTGGCCGCTAGACTCAGCCTCGTTGATGAACGCGAGCATGGCGAACACTAGCTGCAACAGGATAGTTGGAATTGGTCGACCATGCTTGTCGACATATGCCAAGAATTTAGGCAACATTCTACGACCGGCGAGCGCCTGGAATGTTCGCGTTGATCCATATGTGCACGAATTCGCGACGGATAAGACCGACAACGTGATGACCACGTTGAAGACGGATGGCAGACCCTTGACGCCAGCCGATATAATGGCAAGGACGAAGATTGAGTCCTTCGTATTGCTGCTGGAAGCGTCCAAAAGGTTGGGATCGGTCGCCGGCACGAGCAGGCCAACAAGGAGCAAGCTGACGATGTAAAAGAGGACGATCCGCCATACTGTCTGCCGGATGGCCTTGGGTAGCTGCTTCGCAGGATTGACGGTTTCTGCCGCCGTCAGACCGACCAGCTCAGTCCCACCGAATGCGAACGCAGCAGTGACGAATACGCTGCAAAATCCGTGGAACCCATTTTGAAATGCAAGGCCGTGTTTCCAGTAACGGAAGCCGATGTAGCCACGATTGTCGGTTGGGACGCCGCCGCAGTCCGCAATAATCGCGAATAGACAAAAACCGACCAGCGCAAGCAACTTGATGGTACTTAGGACGACCTGCAGGTAAGAACGCATCGTTAGTATACGAAAATTTGCGCGTCACTGTTGGAAGCTAAGTAAAGGATAGTCATACCTCACTGTGGCCGTATGCGCGAACACCAAAGAACTGAATGATGAACAAGGCAACCAGGAAGACTGCGATCCAGACTCCGATATTGATATTCGAGTTCCAGTAACTGATGGTAAGACCAGCAGCAGTAAGCTCGAAGCTGTTGTTACACGATTGATTAGTATGCCATCCTTCCGAGGTGTTGAGCCACTGGACCAATGGTGAAACTTACGGCAAGACAGTTAACCAAGATATGGCGTAGGCCATACCCATAGCGAAGCCCCAACTAGGCTATATGATATTGTCAGTGCTATTCGTTGAAATCTGACAGGTTCGGGGGGATTTACATCGATGAAGCGAATGATATAGGCCGTAAAAGCACCGTTTTCAGGGTATAGTACCGCCATCTCACCCAGTGCTTGCATGACGCAGCTAGAAACAGATAAGTCAGCCAATCCTTCTTCAGACCAAGCATGGTAACAATCACATGCACGGGATTCTTACAGCATCATGACGCCAATGATGGCGAAACCGATCAGAACGGCTGCGGGACCACCCTGGGAAAAAGCGCCACCAGCGCTGACGAAGAGACCAGCGCCGATGGCACCACCGACAGCAATCATACTGGTATGGAAACCGCTGAGACCGCGCTGCAGCTCATGAGTACTGCCTGCCACGACATCGGCGTTGGCGCCATTTGGGCTATCGTAGCCGTTGTGTATATGGTCGGACTCATATTTCATGTCCGTGTCATTAACCTTCATTGCCATCTTCGTCGAGACACGAGGGAATGAGTCCTGTGATAGACGGAACACGAGAATAAACAGAGATAAGAAGGAGAACAAGAGACGATACGAAAGAAATGTGCGAAACGACTTGGACACGCGAGACCGAGGCAGCACGTGACTGGTGGAGGAGAGGGATGAGGAGGAAAGATAGGCATGAGAAGAGCTATTGGACCCCGGCGTAAATGTTCGAATTAGCGAGTGATCCGGTATCTGACGTTACAGTGAATTGGGGCGAACTCTTGGGCGGAGTATCAAGTAGAGCAGAAGGAAATCATGTACTTGGTGATATTGAAAAGTAAATCTACCATCCACATGACACATGACTATACCTGATGCAGACACGCTAGCAGAATCTCCAATATTTGATTGGTGACATCATTTGTTCTTGCGACTTGTACAATAAGCATAATAATACAAGCATAAATTGGAAGTATCCAATTGGTCAAAGCATTTGTAACCTTATCAGCAGGGGGCTTACTTTTCAATTTCGCCAAGTACTTAACAAGATGAGAAAAGTGAAATTCTAGCACAAAGGCATACTTGATAAGGAAGGAACTGGCACAATTTCCGACGGATTGGTGCACACGCTTCATCTGTGATCCAGATTACCATAAGCACGATGCCATTAGCCAGGCATTAATGCCCTATTGGCTTGACACCTTGTACGGAGCATACACGGGATCCTGGAGCTTACCTCTTATCCTACCGAGTAACGACCAAATTTTAGGGCCACCCACTGGACAGTGGTTCGTGATCAACTGACAGCAAGCTCCGTTGCCAGCCAACGGAGAGTGGTGTCAGATAAAGAGGCTGGGGCTCGTGACTGGGTGTGTACCTCGCCATGCTCGCCACCCTTCGTGAGTCATGCCTAGAGGGGTAAGGTCGCAGTGATTTTGAGCCGCGTCATGCTTTCCCCAGGCCAGGCTACGGGCGCTGCTAGCCAACATGTGGAAGAGCAATGGAACGTGGCGTATTGCTTGACATGCTTATTCACCACCATTCCAAACTCTAATCGTAGAGGAAGTCATAAACACACATTATTGGTTGATGAATTCACGATATCCGTAAATTGGACGTTTTTGCGATCATTGTGATACCAGTCTTGTATAGATTACCGCAGTTTGGACCTAAACAATCATGGAAGCAACACGCCCCGTTAAGTTTCCCCGCGTTGATTGGCACGCCTTCGCTTCGTTTCGACGATGGTTGTTATTCTTCCACGCACTTGCAGAGATCGGGGACTCGGACATGACTCGGCTGATCTAGTTTCTTACTATTCTTGAATTGTACTCCGTACCTAAGCCTCCAGAACGATGAAGAAGGTCGCATTAATGTCATATCTCTTAACCATTGGCGACTCCTCTAATTACGAGTGCATACCGTGAAAGCTTGAGTCTTAGTCTACCCAAAGTTCTTCTTTGTTGATGGTTGCACATACAGCTCTCCTCTTCGCGAGAATAGCTCTCCAGCTGCAGATGGAAGCGACCAGGTGATTCAGGACTTTTGAACCAGCTTGCTGCAGCAGTTTGGCGCAAGACTCGAAAATCGTACGAGCTCACGCTTCGATCGATCAATTAATTCCCTTATCATCGATGCAACATAGCTCAGCGCAAATCGAGTGCTAGAATGCAAAATGGTAGGTAAATGATGAACCAGGACATGAGATTCTTATCAAGACGAGCCTTGATTAACGGAAAGGAATTTCGTGGCAATTGCACCGAAGCCAAAACAATGTGGATCAGCTTTGCACAACTCTACTCAAAGTGTTAGCTAAACTCGAGAGAGTATTAGCACTCATGTGTGTCGCAAGGGTCACCATACGGAACAATGGACTTGGGGATGAACACCCAAATATCTAGATACGACAATCATGCCTTGTCCTGTGCTTCGTTTTACATCGAAAATACCGACTTCAGCTACGCCAGCCTTCATTCGGCAAACAACAGCTTTTGTTCTTCAGTGGGATACATCGTGGTTGCCGCAACTGTGTCAGCATCTACTATCGTATCCTTACGTACGATAAATCACTCGGCACGAACGGTGAGTGCGGCTGCAACCCCTTCGAGCGATGTATCTTCCCCATCGACTACTCAGACGTCGATCACAGCCACACATAGCTCTGTGGCGGGAGATCAAGAGATGGGTCACCTTTGAAGTGATTGTTCTACTTACTGTTGTTGTTTCCTAGGTACCACTTGACATGTTGAATGTGGCTTGGGCATTCGTCTTCTGTATTACATTACAAGCCCTGTGACACACACGCTATTGATTATGGAAGCCTGGACTGACACAGCGTGTGATTTGGAAGTTGAATTCGGTTTTTGTTCTTTCGTGGCAACCCAAGGCAAGGCAAGGCTAGGCGGGCCAGGTCAGCACCTTGGCTGACCCGGAAACAAGGTAGACAAACATTCGTAATCTCTGAGAAGACTGGATTGCTCAGGATGTGATAAACGTCACACCTTGCCCTAATCTACATCAATCCCGGAGCATTAGTATCTATCTTCCATAAATGTCAGTGAAATGGAGATTGTGTAAGGGGGGACAATCCAGTTCGGGACATGAAAAGTCGGCCCCGATCTACTCACAGAGGGACCTTGAGCCAGAACACTACCTACTGAACCTGCCCTTTTCCTCTGGCTTTGACCTGCAACGCAAGAAGTCTTCAGTAGAGCACGTAGTATCTGCAAAACACGAAGTTCGGTCTCATGAACCACAAGCCCCGAGGATGAGTAGAAGGAGAGGGAAGCGTGAGGCTGGACCAGGCTGACTGAGCCCAAAAGCGGATTTCACTGGTCGTTTGTCGCCAAGCCCAAGCAAACACGGCCAAATATATCATTCTCTCAAAGCCCGCGCACTCGCACTCTTCTTCCTTTCTTCTTCTTTACAGTCAACGCCGACATCAAAAAAGCATTACTTACGGCAGTCTCGAGCAATTCATCAATGTTGAGTACTGTTTTCGCGTCGCGCGAAGATTAGTACTTCGTTTACTACCTCTGGCTGGGCGTCTGGGCCTTAGAGATCTTTATGATTTCCATGAGACCTGGAAAATCATCAGTCGAGGTTACATACATATATATTTGATATTCAAATTTTTCTATAACATATATATGTGTACGAGAATATATACACCAACTCTGCCTAGGTATCACCCAAATCGTTTCTCGATCTCAGCGTAAATTTGTGGAGAGATTTCGTCACTGCTGTTTCCTTGTACGGCGACGACCATGTCTGGGTATTTTTCTCGGTAGAAGTTTAGGAGTGGGATGCTCGTCTCTTCGAATGTTGCGAGACGCTTGCGCCAGGTGGCTTCGCTGTCGTCCTCGCGCTGCATCAGTGGCTCTCCGGTGATATCGTCCTTTCCTGTGACTTTTGGGTCATTGAATCCAACGTTGTAGACTCTTCCTGATGCTGGGTGTATCCACCTGCTTGCCATTCTCGATAGAATTATTTCCACTGGTGTGACTAGCTGAAAGACGAGGTTCATAGGGAGGAAGGTTGCTAATGCCTCCGCTTGCGTTGCTGTCCGGGGAAATCCATCTAGAATAAATGATGCATTAGGGTCGTTCGATGGCTGTATTGCTGACTCCGATGAGCTGTTTCCCTTCTCCAAAGCTCCTATTATCTCTTCATTCGTCTTGTTTGTGTTCAGCCATTTTCGTTTGGTAAGCTCGGTGAGGATCAGGTTGAGGATTAGAGGATCGGGTACAAGCTTCCCCGATTGCATGAAGTCACTCGCTTGCTTGCCTTTCATGTGTCAGCACGCTCCGCATACAGGAAAGATGTTAGAGGCAGCATACCCAGATCTGTCTTGTTCTTGACATGATCTCTCAGCAGATCCCCTGTTGCAATCGAGGATAGCTGAGGATACCTCGTGATCAGTCGCTCGCTCTGAGTGCCTTTCCCAACACCTGGCGCGCCGACCAGAATCACTCGAGCGGCATGCTTGAGCTTTCGAGCGGCAGTAGACAAGGACATAGCTACACAATAAATAACGGTGTATATAACGGACCAAGATATTCGGTGCTCGAGGCACTGCAGCCGTGCGTCTCGCGTCACCGGTTCATGCTGATTGTGAAAGAACAAGGTAATAGAAAGTCCTGGTTGTAGAAGCCTGAGATCAACACGATCATACAGTTTCACAAAACACTGGATTGAGCAGTCTCACGAGCGTGGAGAGGAGCTCTGACTGAGTGCTTCTGATCGGCAATTTCAGCAACATGCGCAAGTTGGGGTTCCGTCTCGTGCAATTACCCCGGCTGTCCGGACTTTCTCCAGCGCACTCCGATAACAAAAGTGCTGCCGGTCAGCGAAACTGCTGCGGACCAATATTACAGCACGTGCTTCTACCTCATGGAGTGCGCTGCACATTTTCATCTTGCTCTACTATTGGCCAGTATCTTCCAAAATATGAGAAAGCTACTTGCCTACCTTATGCTTGCATATGAGCCTTTGTCATGCGAGGATTACATGATAAATAGTCATGACTTGAAGATGTGCTCATAAAGATATAAATACTGGAGTATCATAGTCAATTATGCTCAGGCAAATATAATCAGGTCCGCTGCAATGCATATTCATTTTGTGAATAAAATTCCTCTTGAAAGTCAAGTTGTCACTCTAATGCAGGTCCAGAAATGAATACTCCCTTTGGTCTGTCTTCACACGGCTCTAGCTACAGGCCATATACGATTAACTTGTTCCTAGAAGTCATGTTCAAAACAATGGCTTGTTCTGTGCATGGTATGAGCTATCAGTTTGACGCTGAGCAGCTGAGCTTGAACTTGAACTTGAACCAGGAGATATCCAGCCTGGTGAGAAGTGGTCGCAGCCTTGCATGTAGTTAATCGGGTTAGTCTCAAAGTGTGCCAAGATTTGCTAGATCTCCACGTATTTTCTGCATTTTGTGTGCGCAACTGAAAGCTCCCAGTTACTTCTTCCAAACCACATCAGAGTCATTCTCTCACTTCCTCAAGACAGATAGACTACCTTTCGCACTCGCCATGCGTAAGTATCGTCTTCTTGAGATGCATCAGCAAGGCGGCTAACATTGTTGCAGCTCCCAAGCTCGATCCCAATGAAGTAAAGGTCATCCACCTCCGAGCCACCGGTGGTGAGGTCGGTTCTTCTGCTACACTCGCTCCCAAGATCGGTCCTCTTGGTCTCTCGCCGAAGAAGGTTGGTGAAGATATCGCCAAGGCTACCGGCGACTGGGTAAGAAAGTCTCAGACAAGTGAAAGGAAGAAACTCTGACATTCAATAGAAAGGTCTACGAGTGACAGTTAAGCTTACTATTCAAAACCGACAAGCTGCTGTCTCGGTCGTTCCCTCTGCTTCCTCTCTGGTTATTCGAGCGCTCAAGGAGCCACCACGAGACCGAAAGAAGGAGAAGAACATCAAACACTCCAAGTCTATCCCTTTCGACGAAATCCTTGACATTGCTCGTGTCATGCGAGGCGCCAACAAGTCCTTGGCAAAGGAGCTCAAGGGTACTGTGCTAGAGATTTTGGGCACCTGCTTCAGTGTCGGTTGCCAGGTCGATGGCCGAAGCCCAAAGGACCTCAGTGATGAAATCAAGGAGGGAAACTTTGACGGTAAGTTGAATGCAAAATTTGCAATGCATTCATGTATGCTAACATGTCCCAGTTCCTTCAGAATAGTCTATAGCCACTACTCCATGGAGCGGTTGACGATCACGCGTCAGCTTTGTGCAGTTTTCCATACGACTTCTTGATACCTGTTTTACGAATGGTACGAATGAGAATGATACCCAACCGAGCAATCGGCTTTGACCTTGTCACGATTATGTGTTATCCCTACCATCTCCACATATATACCCTCTTCCTAAACCTTTGCCAACACTCTGGCCTTCATCACTCCTTACCATGGGAAAACACTCAAGACGAAGGCCTATTTTGGTGCAAAGGAGATTGACGAACCTCGACACTCTACTCACCACGGCATCCTTGTCTTTCACGAGACGTGGGTGCAGTGGTCCATGATTTTGTGTCTACATAAAACAATGCTTTGGCCAAGTTCTGTTCATAGTGTGTTGAGCGAAGAGTAGAGTAACGGTGGACCGGATTTTAGGTGGTCGCCCAGCAGTAATGCTATACACGAGGTGGCAGACACTCGTCATGTTCTTTGTGTTTGACCGGGTTTTGAGAGTAGTGATTTCGGCTGTGTCACCTGCCAGCGTCCCAAATAGTGATCTCAACACTTGGATGATTGTTTCGTGTATGAAACCGACTGCAGTATGAGGTATGAAGTGCCCCGAAGCTAAAACGTTTCTTGCCGTTGTACGCCTTGTATATCCCACAACATGCTTGTGACTGCATGCAGGGTTCAAACGAGCATGCAACCAACCCGGCCAAGACATGGCTCAAGCGAGCAATTTCTTGATAGAATTCCTTCCATTAGCCGCCACGGCTGCGTTGTGGGGATTCCACATACTGCCAAAACGATAGCTTCACAAGATCAGCCACTCATCCTTGACTGCCACTGTTTGCCGCACTGGTCCTTCGGCAGGAACCCCTGTAGATAAAGAAAGTCATGTTGCACACATGCAGCCAGATCCGTAAGTTTTGCTTGATGGTGAGCCCATTCCCGCACCTTTGCAGCAAGCTTACACACAGAAGAGCAACGTCCACAAAAGCTTCACGGCTGGGAATGCTGACATTCGGGCGGCTGAGGCGTTGAATCTTGCCATACACTAAAGCCGTGGTGGCCAAACGTGGCGCAAATCATTGCATAACGATGCTGCAATGGTTGCGAATGTGGGCGAATATGGCATGAGATAGGCAAAGCAAGGCCTGTGACAGCGGCAGGGATGCAAGCCTGATGGAGCACATCTGTGACCCATGTGGGACGATAGTGGGTGCTCTGTGGGAATGAAGTGCTTTCAAGGTTGCTCTGTGGATCGCGACGTTCGTGACACTTCGTTGCTAACAAGCCACTAGCAGTCAGCATCTGCACCCAAGACCACCAAGAAGTGCAAGCCTCATTCCACCTGCAATCGCATCCATGCCGTTCAATAACTACAAACCACTTGCACCCTGCACCACTGTAGTTATGGCTGCGACTGCGTTCTGCCTGCGTTCATCCTCGCTACCGCTCAGCATTTCGGTGTCCATTGTCAATCGAGACCAACGTGAACAGCTGCATCAATCCACCTTCGGCTCTGCGCATTTCACTGCCGATTACGAAAGAACTGTCAGATCTTACATGTCCCATAGCGAACGTCGTGTCTCAAGCAGCAATACCGTAGGCCTCGTCTTGCGAAGTGACATTTCTCCATTTCCTTCTGGAATACATTCCTGGGCTATAAGCTGTTTCAAGACATACTCGTGAAGGTGGTGATCTTCCTAATCGTTCGCCGTCTACAGGCTTCAGCACCAGTCACCCCAAAGCACGGACCATTGACCGCAGCCACAAACTCGTCAAGTTCAGTCAAACTGTGACAGAGCAAACAACAAAGTGAACCTGGTCTTTCCTCCGATGTTCAGCTTCCAATATTGTTCATCCTTCATGCTCGGGCTGTAACACTATGTTGAACACATGTTTGAACACTCGCCTTGATTCTTCAGGCCCAAAATTACACGGAGCATTTGCGAGGCGGCAAGCACGAACCGCTTACATACAGGAATCGACTGGTCAAGAGAAGCAAATCCCCTTAATCCGAAGAACGTTGAAATCATGCTAGCCCAGCCTATGGTGCGGAATTCCCTTGCTTTACGTGTATATGACGACCATTGTCCCGATCCTAGGATGGCATACGATGCCCCACAGTGGAACGATCAAGTGCCCTTGACGCGGCCTTACGCAAGGAGTGTTGGAACCTATACCGGAGGCTTGACATATGCTCAGCACGAGTTACTGAGGTTACGGAAGACGCCTCAGGGCAGGGTATGCGAACCACAGGACTTATCAACCATCGACGACACAGTTCAATTGCCAGCTCCGAAACATCTTCTCTTGTCACGATCACCTAGTACACGAGACTTTGATGGGACAAACGCAAGTTACGGACCACGCTATGATGCTGAACAACAACCAAACCAGCAGGGCTATCGGTCGAGACCAAGGGACAACCTTCAGGCAACGCCCAACAACATACAGTTCGAGCCTGCATGGAGCTTTCCAGGCGGCTACGATTCGGTGCTAAACCAAAACAATCTCTGCTTCAATACTCAGCGACCTTACCAGGTCATTCGCTCACAGATTCCGACGGTTATGCCATCGGCTTTACAGACGTCGTTTGGTCCGACCGCTCCAGCTGGTCAACAGTATTATGGACCGTACTGGCCCGATGGTACCTTCAGCCCATATCGTCCAGCTCCCATGCGGGACGATCGATTTTTCCACTGGCGGCATAGTCGAGATCTGAGTCTACACGCTAATTCCTCCCTCAACCAGAAGCGAACATTGTCAGAACAACATCGGTCCCATGGAGCCCTGACTTCCAATCCTGTGTCTTCCAATTCAATCCGGGGTGGAGATGGGCAGCAGCCACCACCGCGTGGAGATTGTCGTATGCCTTATGCCTCGTTCCAAGATCGTATGGCGAGTGCTCTAGACGCAGCAAAACAACCAGATGGCATGAGTGGTCGTCTTCGTGACCTTCAATTTTCCATCGACAATACCATCCAGAACGACTCCGCCGATTTACAAGACTACACATTGCGACCTAACGTAGCATCAGAGCGAATAGCTTATCGGGACAGGACATTTTCATGGGCATATCATGTATATCTCGAGTTGCTTGCCCAAATTCAGAAGAACTCGAAATTAGCAAAGCATCAGCATGGTGTGCTGGGCCAAACCGGCTCCAATAGCAAACTCTCCTTCTTCCCGAAGCCACCCCGGAGGTCACATTCGCATTTTATGCAACCAGCCAGCCGCAAGTCAGGACATCGAGATGGCCAGCTGGCAAAGCATGCTGACGACTTGACCAACCCAACAGTGGGCGAAAACGTCGGCTGCGCGGCCTTTACTGTTCGTGTACCCAGGCGCAAATCAGATTTTGGCACAGGCCTACACCAACAAGACGCAGTCTACAATAGCACAGAATCCAACGGGCCCGTGAATACACAGTCTTTCGCCAGCCTCGAGCGCGAAAGCCAAGATGGGTCAATGTTATTGCCTAGTGGTAACACTCCTCCTGCTGTTAGCGCCATAACCGCTCTTGATGCCATGGAAACGCTATGCCATGATGCTGACATTATGTGGGTTGACGGAATGCTCTTGGCTGGATGTCTGGCGTACGGGCTTGGAAATTACAGCAGAGCGTTGGCATGGTACCAGAAAGTCCTCAAGCATGACAGCAGCAACGTTGAGGCTATGTCGAACCTCGCTGCGACATACGTAGCATTGGGCCGTAGGGATGAAGCTCTTCACCACTGGTCGGCTGCTATCAAGCTTCGTCCTGGCTATTTTGAGGCAGTTGAACATCTTGTTGGCCTGTTCATGAGCACGCATCTCACAAGGGACGCTGTGTCAATAATCGAGTACGTCGAGTCTCGACTCAAGCTGCCCACACAGCCTCAAAATTCAGGTTGCTTAGAACATCCTTTCGAAGACGATAGTGATGGCCAAAGTCGAGCTAGCAGTACTACAATTGGTTCGGCAGAAGGACCATTCTACGATTTCGACCTAGACCGACGGTATCGGAGGTCCTCCGTTGTATCCGAGCAGTCTGCAGGTTTTGGCCAGTTTGGGTATGCAATACCAGCTGCAGAGAATGGCCGGCTCCTTTTGCTTATCCACGCGAAAGGAAATATGCTGTATACCCTTGGTGACAATCGAAGCGCTGCTCTAGCTTTTGAGGATGCGATATTGATTGCCACTGGTGATCGAAGGCTGGGTATCAAAGGCGTTATTGATAAAATCATTCGCTCTTGCATTTCAACCGTGGATCCATTTACAGCAGCGTCATTATCCGAAAGCAAAGAACCTGTATTGCTCAGCCCTGAACGGGCGCAGGAGGTTGCTCGCCGCATGTTTCCACCATTGGGTAATCTTCCTGGCCTCGAGTTCGTACCGTCGAAAATCGCACATCGAGCAGCTGTCTCGACAACAAGTAATTCGTTGTTGTCTTTGGCGAAAATCTACCAAGACGGTTTGTGTGCTCAAACACCGAAACGAAGTGGTCAGACTGCAGGCACTCGGGAAATCCTGGCTCTCTACTATCTCTCCTTGTCACTTCAACCAAGTCCTTCCACAGCCAACAATGTTGGCATTCTGCTCGCTAGTGTTCAGCATGCCTCGCCAATCCAGGTAATGCCTCAGCAGATGCAAAACCGAGTCTTCAACTATACTGGCGTTGTTCCAGGGAGCGGCATCGCTCTTGCTTTAGCGTACTACAATTATGGTCTGAACTTGGATGGGAAGCATGCCCACCTCTACACGAATCTAGGCAGCCTGCTCAAAGATCTGGGTCAACTACCTGCTGCAATTAAAATGTACGAGACAGCTGTGGCGTGTGATGGGAGCTTTGACATCGCATTGGCTAATCTTGCAAATGCTGTGAAAGACCAAGGACGAGTTGCTGATGCTATCAAATACTACAAGCGTGCTGTGCAAGCAAATCCAGACTTTGCAGAGGCTGTATGTGGTCTTGCGACAGCATTGAACTCAGTCTGTGATTGGTATGGGCGTGGTGGCGTCTACGCAAACGAAGGCCTGCGCGACAAAATTCATGTTGACGAGCGTGGCATGATGTATGAGGCTCGAAGAGGCTCTGGGTGGATGAATAAAGTGGTAGAGATTGTGGATAAGCAGCTCCGTGATGGTGGAAGCTGGGGTGTCGGCATTCTCAAAGCTGACGCTATTGAGCTCGTCTGCCGTCAACTGACGGTTATCGAGAGTGACCTTCCAGGTGACAAGCAGATACAGCTCTACCACAGAATCCAGCGGAGTTTACAAGAATGGGCTGGTAAGAGATGGGAAGGCTCGCGTGTTGTAAGACTTGTCGAAAGAGCTATCAAGCGTATAGGTTGGCAGTGGTACCAAGACCGGTATAAACATGGCAAAGAATATCCGCTGAGAAGATATGCGCGACCGACACTTCCTCCTAGCTTGCCCATCCCTAGCGCGCCAACTGTGCTACCATTTCACACTTTTACAACACCGCTTTCCGCCAAGCAAGTCCGACAAATCTCACAGCGAAATGCCTTGAGAATCTCGGTCTCGACTTTGAAGTCGTCATGGATATCCCGAACGGTTTATGCACCACCGGCACCACCACGTCCATGTCTCCATGTCGGCTACGTGAGCTCAGACTTCAACAACCACCCCCTAGCTCATTTAATGCAATCGGTCTTTGGGCTTCACAACCCAAAGCACGTCCGAGCGTACTGCTATGCCACCACCACATCCGACAACTCGATTCACCGACAACAGATAGAACGCGAGGCACCCGTCTTCCATGATGCCACCAATTGGCCTGTTGAAAAGCTTGTCAACCAAGTTGTTTCTGATGGCATCCACATTCTCGTTAACCTGAATGGATACACCCGCGGCGCTAGGAACGAGGTCTTTGCTGCACGTCCAGCACCTATCCACATGTCCTTCATGGGTTTCGCAGGCACACTGGGAGCCGAATGGTGCGACTATGTCTATGCGGATTCCATATCAGTTTCCCCTGCTACGCTTTCTCCTTACCGGTACAACATCGACATCGAGGACAAACTCGACCCAAATTCGCAAGCCGAGGACGCAGAAGACTGGATTTATGGCGAGAACGTTATCTTTCCACAAAGTTCCTTCTTCTGCGTCGATCACAAGCAATCTTCACCTGACGCCGCAGCGGGCCCACCACCCATGCATAACCCGGTGGCACTCGATAAAGCTTGGACTGCGGAGCAAACCCGGCGCTGGAAGTTACGCAGAGAATTGTTTCCAACCCTTCCCGACACGGCCGTGGTATTAGGCAACTTCAACCAGCTCTACAAGATTGACCCGAGCACGTATCGGATGTATCTCCGCATTCTCGCCGCGGTGCCTAATGCAGTGCTCTGGCTCCTCCGCTTCCCTGACCTCGGAGAGCGGAATTTGAAGAACTTTGCGAGAGAGTGGGCTGGTCCTGAAGTGGCTGATCGGGTCATATTCACCGATGTGGCGCCCAAAGGAACACATATTACGAGAGCGAGTGTGGTAGATCTTTTCCTGGACACGCCAGAATGCAATGCACATACAACAGCCGCCGATGTGATTTGGTCCGGCACCCCGATCGTTACGTGGGCAAGATGGGAGTATAAGATGTGCTCTAGGATGGCTAGTTCGATCGTTGCGAGTGCGCTGCCCGAAGGAGCAGCGGGTGACTCTGCGAGAAAAGATCTTCTTGTGTCGTCGGAGGGGGAATACGAGCAACACGCAATTGAGCTGGCGAAGAACCTGAAGTATTCTGGTGGTATGGGGTTTGGGCAGGGAAGGTTACTAGAGCTACGGAGGATGTTGTGGGAAGGTAGGTGGACAAGTCGGCTGTTCGACACTACCCGATGGGTTCGTGAGCTCGAACGGGCGTATTGGAAGGCTTGGGAGCATTGGGAGGGGGGCAAGGGTGGGGATATCTGGATGTGATGGAACGGCGCTTTGCAGTTCCTGGCAGGTGTTGATCAGCCCGATGAATGGCTATTGATATGAAGGAGTTCCAATTTGCGAGGCTATCAGGTCTTGTGGGAGAGCCCGAGGTACCGATCGTACTTAGCAAGCCGTCCTCGGTGCTGAATCTATTGTCTCATTGGTACGAATATGATATGTTTTGATATACTTTACAGCGGGAGTGTTCTGTCTGTGCCTAATTAGGTATGGAGCGATCAGAGCAATTCCAAGATGGTGGCATTGAGTGGATAAATGCTACAGTACAATACTATGGAGAGGTACGTATTGTACAATGTCCCCCTAACGACCCGACGTTCCCCCAGTATTACTCCAGACAAGCCGTGTTATGTTTGTGGTGCCCACAAGTTCGAGCGGATAGTTTTACACTATTGTCTTAGCGTAACCGGAATACCCGTTGACCAATATCTGTCGATACCGTAACCGCAGCCGAGCCGCAACCGAAACCTTTGTCGAGAACATCAACACCCAGCCTGAAGTGATGAATCTGGGGTGCGGGGTTACGCATTAAGTCGAAGCTCATCACGACCAGTTGGGTCAAGGTGTACAGTACCCAGTTGCGGAGGATGGTGGCGTGTGAGGAAAGCTTGATTCGTCAGAGCCTAGCAGGTACCGGTAAACCTGATCAACAAGCCCAGCCGTGCTCGAGCTTTGGCTTGCTATAAATCCAGCGTTGTCCAATGGACAGTCTGAGCTACATTATTTCCCAAGTCTGTCCAAACCCCGAGTTCACCAATTCGACCATGGCAAAGTTACAAGCTATCACTCTCCTAGCTTATGTTTTGGGAATAGGTGCCACACCCTTGCAGTCAGCTGCCAGGGCTGCTGCTGTGCCTTGTGAGCAATTGAAATTGCCGTCGCTGCCAGGACTTCAGGTCTCCAGCCTTCAGGGCACCACCAAAAAGGGTTACATGAGTCCTCTTCTTCCCACCTTACCTCTTGACATCTGCAGTGTTAACATCAGCTACAACCACCAAGGCGAGAACGACATCACCTGGGTCAGCATCTGGTTGCCCTTGGACAATTGGAATGGGCGCTGGCAGGCCACTGGTGGTGGAGGTCTCGCAACTGGATACGGCGACCTCTATCTTCTGGGCGCCGCGCCTTTTGGATACTCTACCGGCACCACCGAAGGAGGCTTGACCTTGAACGGTACCATCAACGCCCAATCCGGGGCATGGGCATTGAATAGCGATAACACGCCCAACGAAAGCCTCATCAAAAACTTCGCTTACAGGGCTCTACACGACATGAACCTCATGGGCAAATCACTGACACAGTCCTTCTACGGACAAGCTCCAGCCTACTCATACTATACCGGCTGCTCGACTGGTGGTCGAATGGGCTATCTTTCCGCCCAAGTATACCCCGACGATTTTGACGGTATCATGGCAAACGCACCTGCCGTCAACTCGCCCGAGATCTCACCCGGTGATTACTGGCCAACAGTGGTGATGTTGAACCTAGGCGCTCCACCACAGTGCGTCTTCAACGCATACTACAATGCCACCCTCGCATACTGCGATCCTCTAGACGGAGTAAAAGACGGCCTAATCTCGAACTTAGGCTCCTGCAACTATGACCCAAACACCCTCGTCGGAACACAAATCCCCTGCAGCGACACATCGTCAACAGTCACAATAACTCAAGCCTACGCCGACGTTGTCTCCCTCATCTGGCAAGGCAGCACCAACGTCAACGGCGCCGCCTTATTCCCCGGTAACCCCCGCGGCGCCGCCTTCACAGGTCTAGCAAACACAACCACAACTAACGGCGTCACCGTGCCCGTCCCATTCACATCCGCAGAATTCTGGATCAAATACCTCGTAACCCACAACCCTAACTATCCAACTCGAAACATGACCTTCGCCGACTTCGACAGCGTCTTCGAATCCTCTGTCGTCCAGCTCTCAAGCGTCATAGGCACAATGGAGCCTAACCTTACAGCCTTTCAAGCAGCAGGCAACAAACTGCTCACGTGGCAGGGTCTAGCAGACCAGCTCATCACGCCCTACGGAACCATGCTCTACCGGAATAACCTCTCGCGCCAGATGGCGCTTACACAAGCTCAAATCAACGATTTTTACCGCGTGTTCTTCGCTCCCGGAGTCGCTCATTGTGGAGGCGGTATTGGACCTGTACCTACGGACCCACTCGATGCGTTGGTCGCTTGGGTTGAGCATAAACAGGCACCTGCCACTTTGGCTGCATCTGTGGCCGTTTCTCCCACCGCTAATCTGACGCGAAACTTGTGCCCGTATCCACAGCTGTTGACGTATAATGGACAGGGGAATGTTAATGATGCTGCTAGTTTCTCTTGCAAGTAGTCGTTGCAGTAGCTGCCGCACTACGTAACTCAGGAGATATCGAAACACCAAAAGACTCAAAAAAGCTGGCTGGCTGGGAGGTAGTTTACCACATTGCCAGGCAAAGCCTGCATACTGTGCGCACCTTACAGATACAAGAAAATTGAAAACCCCCTTGAACAAAAGAAAAAGCCAAGGCCAAAAAAGTCGTTCTAACGTACTTGAGGAAAGGAGAGAGAAGAGTGACGGTACATCGATCTACGGCACGTAACTGTGGGTGGTAAGTACGTGCGTACGAGTATCTATGCCAGCTCAGGAGACACGTACGTATACAAGTCTGTACATAGGAACCTAATATTGAAAGAAATATACGCACATGTACTTAACCTATCACGAGCACTACTGCTGCTGAGTAGCTATACGAGCCCTAAACTACGTACATACGTACGTATGTATATCTCTTACCACCTGCCTATAGACTACAGTACCTCTACTGTACATAAGTAGTACAAGATTTTGAACCAATTGAAATATATATACGTAATCACCTCCGTGCTGTGAAGGAATACGTACGTACAGTATGTGGATGCTGGTGTAGGTGTTTCCATCGAGGGGGGGGCGTTTTACAGTACCTACGTAGGAGAGGTGGAACATACGTATGTAGGTACGTAAGTGGGCAGACACGAAGGCTTCATACTTTTACATACACACATAGGCACCGCACTACCACGAGTACAATCCAATCGATCCTTGATGTTGAATGGCGGTACGACTTACACGTCACTCTCAGTCCATACGTACGTACCTAGGTATCTACCAATAAACGCAGCTGCCCTCTCACCACTATGCTGATTCAGGCTACCATCTGATGCTGAACGCGTGTTCACTGATCCAATAACTGATCAAATATTACCGAAAGCAGTACAGTACGTACCGCCGCCAGTCGATTTAATATTAAGACTAAGAGGGGGCTATACATGATCTACTGCATACGTACGTACTAGTATGTACGTATCTGATCTGTCTTTGAAGAAATCCGCTTTCTGATATTGATTGCTAAATACTAATACTAATACTAATCTTTCATGAAATACTTGAGTGCAAGGCGTGAAGGACCAAACGTGGTCGCCACACGAGAAATGCCTAAGTCTAGGCTTTCACCAGAACCAACACCGAGATACAGTCCACCATCTACAATGCAACAGCCACTCTGTTGGTCTGGTAATGCCTGATGTTCGGAATGAAGAGACATGTAATAATAGCCAGGATACCGAATGGAATACTGGTGATCCAGACCCATTTCAGCGATTCAGCATATGCCCATCTAGTGCCCAGTTCCGCTGCCGCTAGCACCTTTGCAGAAAATCCAGGTACGCTGGCGATGGTCTTTGGTTCAGTGAGGTATGTGGTGACAAACTGTGTGGCATCTGCTGCGGGAAGACCTGCTGCGACTGCGTATTGTCCAATGAGTGCTGGTAGGTTCTTGCCGAGCTTGTTCACGAAGATGTTGTAGTAGATTGTGAAACCGATGGATCCACCGACGGTACGGATAGATAGTGATAGTGCTGCAGTTGTTGCGAGTAGGGAGTCTGGGACGACGATTAGAGCTGTAGTGGCGGCGGGAACTAGGACGCCACCGACTCCGAAACTGGCGATTGTGCCGAGGGCGACTGCTAGTTTAGGGGTTTCGGGTGTTGTGGCGGCTAGAGCACCGGTGAATGCAGCTGGTTTTCGAGTTAGCAATGATACTTCTGTAAGGGTGTAACTAGGCTGACTTACTCATGAGTACTGAGGAGATCAGGAGGATGTATTTAGCTTCTAGTTTCGTTGACAGCATGGCGTTCCAGAAGACGGCACCAACAGTAGTTGAGATACCATAACCGAGACCTTTTAGTCCGACTTGGACTGGATCTGGGCTCCACACGGTTGAGAATGAGACAGGGAAGAAGTTGATGAGCGAGTAGAAATCGAAGCCGGCAATGAAAGCTACAAGGAAGGCAAGTCCCACAACTCGGTTTCCTGTGTACAATTCACGTGGAATCATAGGATGTGGAGCAAACTTGAACTCCCAGACTGCCCAGGCGACGATGAGACAGAGTCCGATAATGAGTTGTGCCAAAACGTAGCCGCTTGACCACGCGTAGGTGTATCCCCCGGATTGAAGAGCAACGAGGCTGTGTTGGTTAGCTGCGTGAGCTCGGCAGATAAAAGTGGAAGCACTTACAAAAGAGTGATGCCAGTGATAGAGAGGATGGCTCCGAGGTAGTCAATGCGTCCAAGGATCTGTTTTTTCGATAGCCCCTCCAGACGAGGGTGCGACTTTGGGAAGTAGGTAGTTGCTAAGCCGATGAAGACGATAACGTTCCAGATCCTTGCCGAGGTTAGTCTCATTCTGCATTGACCTGAACCATGACTTACAGAGCGATCCACTGTGTCCATCTCCATGTCACGTAGGTCGCAAAGAGCTGGCTGTACATAACATATGGTGTAAAAGGGAGGATGGACGCGGTCATAATCGCCAAAGCGATTCCACGCTGACGCACAGGCACAATATCTGACAACCTGCCTCTGGTTAGCATTGTGGACGGGATATTGTATATTTGTTGACATACCCAGCCAAAGCAGTCAATTCACAGACACCTGCACCAGCTCCAGAAATGGCCATGCCCGCCAAAGCCTGTGGGAAGTGGTGTGCACTACCAATCAAAGCGATACCAACGATGATCACGAGTGAGCCAGCTAGTGTGATGTTGCGGCGACCAAGCAGATCCTGCAAATAGCCAACAAACGGTGCAACAGCGGTAATAGCCAATGTGTTGGACACAGGCAGCCAGCTTCCCACTTTCGTAGCGCCTAGATCGGCTTCCATGAAGGAGAGGCATCCTCCAACAAAGTAAAGCATGATCTGGGAGCCTAAATCTGGGTCAATGTGACAACAATGTTAACGGGTGACAGGTAGCTAACCTGCATATAACATGCCCAGCGAGATTGCAGCCAGGGAGTGGCGGAGAGTCCAGGCAACTTTGCCATCCGAGTCATCGCCCTTGAAAGCGAATTCGTTGTGAACATGGAGATTGTCTGCGACATCTTTTTCGCCGAGCTCAAGATGTTCTGTCTTGGACTCTTTGAACCCAGTAGGGTGCTCTGATGAAGTGTTGGAAAATGATCCTGCCATGGTGGTGATGGTTGTGTCTCTTTCGATGGAAAATGGCAGTGGCAGATAAGAGAACAATGGAATCCGGGGGAGGATCGTAGACTTAAGGACTCTGGAGATGTGGGGAGTTGTGTGGGAGATCTTGAAACGAGCAATCTAGGCTTGGAGGAGATCATTAGTGTTGAAGCTTGCTGTACTCTGAATTCGAGTTGTGTAAAATCCCCAGTATACCGGGGTCGGTAGTTTTCGGTAAATTTCGGCAAAAGGAGTTTGGGCCAATCGCTTGTCTCGCTGGCACATGGACATCGCAACGCTTCTAGCTGCTTTTCGTGGACCAGCATATCGGCACGGGCGGCGATCTTCGAGTCAGTCTTTTTGATTCGGAAGTTTCGTCGATGGAGCCCGTAATGGCAACAAGAACCTTGTTCCTGTTTGATCAAACAAGCTCCTTACCGATAAGAATTTTAGTTCAGGCCGAGTCATGGCCAACCAGGGTATCTATGAAGCACATTCTGTAGCTGTTCGATACCTGTGAGTGGTCCGTCAGTCATAAAGTCTTCGAAAGAGTAGCCGTCTGGATCAATGCCGCCCTGTCCAAAAGGGTCATTCGCGAGCATATCAGAAAGCTGCGGACTACCTGTTCGAGCTTCACTTGAGGCTCCCACATTATTCGATCCTGGAGACGAAACTGCCCAGACTGAGTTCCTGATAGCCGCTTGATTAGTACCGTCAGAAGTCCCATGTTGGGAATGGTGGACTCTTGCCATGGTCCCTACCCCTCCGACACCGTTCAGATTGTTCATCGCGCCTGTAGTAGTCCATCCTTCGGGATTGCCTGATGAGGAAAGAAGACTTGGTGGGATATCGCCTATTGTTGGAAATCGACCATGGGACAGAAAAAAATCTAGTGTATAGCTCATGCGGATGTACTTCTGCGGCTCAGAAACGACAATATCGATCCCGCTTCCATTCTTTGCAAGAACAGATCTCCCAGAAGACCGCATTGGCTCCACCTGCGCTACTGGGGAGTGTTCAGATCCGGATCTTGCTGTTGAAGGCGTAGTGGCGTCTTCTACGTTCATGTTGCTCATCAATTTTGACATATTGTCTAAAGCCCTGTCGGTACCTTCATATCTCAATTGAAGCACTCTCAAGAAATCTTGATATATGTTGGCACTACGACCGTGGCTGGTCGCTTGCGGGAATGCACGACTGCTTTGATCCAGGTTGTAGCAGATGGAAGGCAGCGCTAGGTAAGCCACCCTGGAGCGATGGTCAATACGGATTCTTTGGTTAGCATCTTTGACTTACATGCTGATGGGAGAGTAAGCTATCATGCCGGCTTCCAGAATCGCTCGCAAGCTTCGTGCAATGCTGCGCAACGCAGTCTGAAGTTCGTTCTTTATCTGTAGTCGTTCGAAGCTGTACTGAGGCGATTCGCTCACCGTGAGCATGAGTCGATAGTTACACAACGCAGCCTTAGCGGACCTGGAAGATTTAGCATTCGTGCTGTTTCACGAAGGGAATTCGTCGTACTCAAAGTATATATTTAGGATACTTGTGAACAGGATAACAGTCTTGGAGCTTTTTTCGTGTGGATCACACGGATCCGCATCACTCGTCGTCGAGTCATGCCAATGATTTAACTCGTCAGTGTAAGTGTATATACGCTTGAGAAGGTCAAGACGGTCTGCGATGACGTGAACTCCATCAGCCGGATACAGCAGTTGAAGAATACTGGTGAGCGCAGTGCAAAGCCTGCATAGCGCCAGCAGGGATTTTGATAGTTTCATCTTCACCGGAGCACTGCACACACGTGACTGCCCAATCTCAGTCTTTAGATCATCGATCGTTGGCAGCGGCCATACTTCTTCGAAGGCTGTGGATGCAATAAATATGGATCTGCGAAGTCCCAGTGCCATCATTCTGTCCCGGATTATGCAGCACCACCAAAGTCGTTTTAGCTGATTACCCTTCGTGGAGTCTCTAGCTGTATATGTTAAAAATCGGTCGGCACCTTCGGCCTTCGCAAAATGAATAGCTATTCCGAGCCAGTACGTATTGATCTGTGGCTCGTTGAACGGTACGTGGTACGTCATCAGTAATGCTCCTTGAGCTTTTGCCAGGCTACCCATCTCGACATTGAAATCATATAAAGCCTGCGTAAGCATCAGTCATCAAGAATCTAGAGGAGCCAGTGAAACCCACCTTGGCGCGGCGGTAGTAAACTGCACGTGTCGTGCGCACACTATCGAACCCTAGACCCTGAATTGTAGATGCCGGTACGAGCTTTGTTTCGTGTCAGCACCTTTAAAGAGCACAGCACCGTCAAAAGATGCAAAGTAACATTTCAGATGAGTAAGGCAGGAAGTTGTACGGAATGGGTGTAGGGCCAGAACTCACGCTGCAGGCTGTCAGCAGTATCGCCTGAAAGACGAACAAAGGTATGCGAGAAGGATTGCGAACACCGGAGCCAACTTGACGGTTGAGATATGTATCCCAGAATTTTCCTTCATCAATCAGTGGTAGATGTGGATGAATGTACAAGAAGTAAGCTCGAACAATCTCGTCAAGATCGTTCGGTTGAGGAAGCTGAAGGCAGCCAAGATGATCAAGATAGTTGAGATCCTCCACTGGAATGCGTGACATGAAGTCAGTGTCCACGAAAGGATAACAAGTCGCCGTCACGTGATCTTTCGGATTTGGTTGATATGATCCTTCAAACATCTGTGCTGCTTGGGTTGCGGCGTCTGACACTTCCGGAGGGTCGCTCAAGTTGGTTGGAGGGGGGTGCCCAGATGCGAAGATGGGAAGCTGAGAAGTGCCAGCTCGTGAGATGGCGGACGTTACTGGAGCGTCCCTGGGAGGCGCCATGGGAAGCGATCCGGCCACCTCACGCTCTGGGGGAAGCTGGCAGGCTTCAGGTCCCATTTCGTAGTACTGCGACATGCCTTCAGGAGGTACAGCAACCGAAGTTGCGGCCGATTGTCTCCGTCGCAAATCCTCATATGGTTCCACTCGCCCAGTGTCTGCATCTTGGGTGGTAAAGACAGGATGTGCCAGAGATCGACCAGTAGATAGCACTGCTTGCGGCGCTGAGGATATGGATAGGCGGCTAAAGGAGTTGTCAATATCCTGGACTGGATCATGGCTGTTTGGAGCAATGGCAGCTCACTGTTTTCTCGATCTCCTCGGGATTACACATGGCTGTAAGTCAGCTCTGCAATTGGTGCAGGGCAAGCCATTCTGCACGACGTCGCAACGAACCTTTCGAATGCGACATGCTGTACAGGCTCTTGAGGCCCGCTTCTTTCGCTGGGCTGGGGAGATAACAGCCGAGGCAGTCCAGCCAGGTTCAACGGGAACAATGTCCTGGGTCGATGTCATTCGTATAATGGTCGTGCACCCTTAGTGTCGGTCACAGAAAAGATACCCAAGCACTACGACGCTTGCCACGTTGTCAGAAATGGTGGTGTGCAATGCAGTGCACTGCGGATGGCATGAGAACTGAGCTCTTTCCGAAGTCGAATTTTGATTTTGCGGGGAGTGGAGGAAGATGGTAAAACAACGACCTGCTATTGGCCTTAACCCCTCAAATAGGAACATGCTTAGTTAAAACAGCAGGCATGATGTCGCCTAACGCGAATGATCTCAGTACTATAAGGTACCTACTGGAGATGCAGAACTGTGAATTAGGCAGGCTTGATTGAGCGGCCTAGCACTTGCCAAGTATTTCCTTCCAGTGCAGGGCTAAGCGTGTCCAAGCTTTCCACACCCCTCACCACCCTCCGCCCTCTGGGTGGATTGCTTTGTGTTCGTAGGTAGCTTCTTCCATTGTCTCCTCATTGCTGAGGTACCCCGAGTTCATCCGTTGCACAGGCTCAGATCAACGAATGGTCGTACAGGACCAACGGGCTGTACTACACAGATAGACTGATGCCAACCATCACACAAGCGACGTGGGCAATTCAGCAGGAGTCGTGGTCTATCTGATCTGGCTCACAATAACTTCGACTTCGACGTCGACGTCGACTGTGCAATCATGCCGCCTCTGCCACGAACCCGCAGTAAGCACAGAAAGAATGGCTGGCTTCGACAGCCATCGGAAAAGTTTACCAACCTCAGCGTGGTATATGAAATACCGATTGCGCTATCAGCTACCGCGTCAGGAGATGTCCTCATGCTGTCTCTAGTTTTGCTTGGAGCGACCCACGGCGCGGCCAAATCCCACGGGGACCTTTACGGACCATGATGGAGGAAATGAACCACTGGGGAAGCTCGTTCTGGGGGATCACGGGGCCTGTGAAGGCAAGAGAAGAGAAACGTACCGAGTAGCGCGAGGTCGCTTAGCTCCACCATGCAGCCTGCATATAATTTGCCGAAAATTGCCGGCGTGACTGAAAGATTTGCTGATCTTACTGTACATTTAATTATTAATTGTACCGACTAGCTACCCGAACAGGACATTTTGCTGACTGGTCCACCAAAGCCAATCTGCACCTAGCCCGGCTAGAATTTGAAGCTTATCTAATCTTCAAGACTGTTCGTGGTGAGACCCTCCCCTCTCGGCTGAATAAGACATCGAATTACTATGGGCGGTGTCTTAATGTGGTAGCTTAATCTAGATGCAGATTCCAGACCCTGAATGGTAACGGCGGTGGTGTGCCACAATGAAGTCATTTGCGAAGTCTACAGCTTCTTGAAATAACAACACAAACATCGAATATACACAGATACAGTGAGCTTAAGTAAGTTCAATTACGCCGTAAGCATAGGTAGCAAGGTCATACTAAGTATAATCAGATACCAGGCTAGGCCACGAGACCTTGGCTAGGACCAGGTAGTACCTCACGGTAGCTCGTGGAGAGCCTGCTTGGTGTGCAAAACCTCGAACCCTGACTCGTGTATATGCCTAGTCATATATTCTAGTAGCTTGGATGCGTTTTGTGCTCAGCACTGCGGCTCTCTCACGTGTGACATAACACACCATTTGTTCCGCTCATGGCCAGTTCTCCGGACAGAATCGCCGTTGATTGTACCAACGACCAGCTTCATTTGAAGGACAGACACTCCAACGATAGCCGTGCTCCGATCATACGCCGCGCTCGAGTGGCTTGCTTACTTTGCCGGGGTCGAAAGATACGATGTGATGCCGCGCACAATGGTGTTCCTTGCACCAATTGCAAGCTGAATGGTGGGAATTGTGTTGTGAAATCCAAACCAGGAAAGACGTAAGTGCTCGCGATCGACCTTGGCTTTGAGTAACCTTTCTGATTTCTGGTTGTGTAACAGAAACACCTCAAAGCAGGTCGTCAATCGCCCAGCTTGTGATGTACACGCTACGCGCGCACGGCCACGAAAAAAGTCCAATCCTAAGCAGTCCCCTGTTTCAGCATCGACCCCCAACAGACCAAAGAGCAAGCGTGAAGCTAACGAACGAAGTACAACGCCATTGGAACGTGGATCAACTACACTGCTTTCATGTTCTACTGCTTCATGCGATACTGCCCAAAGAAACTACACATCCTTTGACCAAAATGCCAATCGGACTCCCGGTGAGGCTGATATTATCTATTCTTATTATCCATTTCTCTCAGCCGACACCATTCATCAACTCGAACCTGGAGATTTACAGTACTTGGAGAAACTGGGCTGTTACCGGGTGCCGTTGAGAGAATCATTAGACGAGGTCGTCAAGGCCTACTTTCGCTATATCCATGCACATCAACCTATCTTGGACGAACCCGATTTCTGGCGGGCCTATACTAGTACTCCATCAATACCGACTAGGACGATTTCAATCTTTGTCTTCCAAGCAATGCTATTTGCAGCTTGTAGTGTATGTATCTGTCAGGCTGGTTTATCCAGTACTAGCTAATGGTATAGTTTGTTTCGCTTTCCACCATTAACCGCCTTGGCTTCAGCAGCTTCCACGTAGCTCGTGCCACATTTTACCGTCGTGCCAAAGTAATGACCTGTCCCTTTCCTCGGTGTTCATGGCTAAGTGTATCTACAGGCCCTTTTCCACATTGACTCAAACAGAGATGCATTGTCTAGTGCCCAGGGCGCTTTACTACTTACCTACTATGTCTCTGCCCTTGATGCCAAGGTGAACACTTATTGGTTGAGCAATGCCATATACCTTGCGAAATCCGTTAACGCGCACCGATACACCAGCCTGCACAAAGTTTCTGCTCAACAGTGGAGTCGACTACAACGACTCTGGTGTTGCTGCATACTTCGGGACAGAATTCTGGCGCTTGGACTACGCAGGCCCATGCAGATCGGTGCAGAAGATGGCGCTCTGCCTGCGTTTGACCACGGAATACATCAGCCCCATACAGGAGGGTCAGTGATGGATTTTTCGCCCTTGGATCGAGGTTTGACCGGACCATTTCCTGCGCTCTACAGCTTAGCTGCCTTATTGGGGCAAGTTCTCAGGATTTTATCACTTGATACCGCACGGTCGAGTCCCAGAGAATTGACAACGACAGTCGATAAAGTACAAGCGTGTTCAAAACACCTCGATGAATGGTTTGCAGAAAGCAAAGCCAGGTTTCACTCCGCTGGGTCCGCCGATAAATTGGTCATTCTACAAAGCAATGTCATCTACATCTACTATCAGTAAGCAAACTTTATGTCTTCTCCGGATCAGTCTAATCTGAAAGCGTAGATCGGCCAAAGTAGCACTTTGGAACCATGCAATCCATGTTTCGATCACACATCATTGTCCAGTACATATGGGATTTTCCGAAGGCTGGCAAGAACTCGAAGCTGCCATCCATGGCATAGGCGTGAGTCTTCAGGAAATTGCTGACCATGACATGCTATCATTTATGCCCATCGGAATGTAAGTTTGAAGCTGTGCCCGATGTTTGCATTGATTGACATACTTTCTAGTGTTGCGAACATTGCTATGCCTGTAGTCTGGCATGTCTTGAAAATAAAGCTGCACCGACAGGGCCAGCAAGTTGACACCCGCAAGGGCCTTAGCATCTATATCACTGCTCTGAATCAGCTCAAGAAACAATATGAAGGCGTCGACAGAGTGTTGCAACATATTCGCCAAGTTGTCGTTTACCTAGATGAGTACGATATCCCCTACTCTCTACAGTCGCCAGCTAGCCAGAGCCTCGACAACTCCTCCTCCGATATTGGCGATGGAGCACGCTTGCCTCGATTTTACCTGCGGGCGATGATAACTGTCCAGCTAGCCTTGGCGAAAGGCCAGTATCCTGAGGAGCACGAACTGCCACCGGCCCCGACCTCTTTTGCAGGAGATAATGCCCAGAATGCATGTACATGTATCCCGAATGAAAGCTGGGATTTGCCAGACTTGGGAGATGCCTTTGATGCTATGATGGACACAGCACTTCCTGACAACGCATCCGAATTGCGACAAGCAGCGAGTGCCTACCTTGACTATGATGGCGTACAGACGCTCCAATCGCCACCAAGTTCGACCGATTTCGACGAGTTGCTTGATGTTTTTATGGATGCATGACATTCAACTGGTCAGTGATTTTTCTGAGCCCATCCCGATGGCTTTTGAATTGTCCTTGGAATGACTACTCTCACTTCAACTCAAACCCAGGTGCGAGTACAATATCTAACGAATTGTTGTACCATGACTTAAGCGTGTCTCGGTTGTTTCACCTATGTACGCTAAAAATCTTGTTTGGTGTCTGAATAGTGATTACTAGAAGCATTTCTTGAGAATGAGGACGCAGTAGTGCCGACGAATCCTGTAGTTTGTGGTCTGAAGCTCTTGATATAATTTCGAGCCAGAGTGGTAGTGTACGATAGGGTATCGTGATAATAGCTTCCCTCGGCTCAGCGTGTCAAGTTGATATGAGCAGTTAAATGTCCTACTTATCCGCAGAAAATATAGTCAAACCCGGCAATTTTGTTGGGCCGCATCGGTCCGGCACGTCGAACTCGGCACATACACGATTAAAAATATAGAGTATAGGAAAGGGTAGGGAATAAATCTTGACTTCCATTATGAATACATGAGTTTCGCGTGAGAGGTCCATGACTGCGACAGCTGAAGACGAGCTGTTGCCCTCGTCCATGTTCATCGGCTTCCCATAACCGGCTGTCTTCTGTTTCTAACCCCTGACCTTCGCTTGCCTTCTCGAGAATATTCAGCATTGCAGAGTTGTCCCACCCAAAACCTGGAAATCCATCGACTATGGCAATTTCTGGTAAGCACAAGTATACAGACATAAACTTCGAAATCAAGGGGAAGATTGGAATCATTAAGGCATGTCCTTTGACTGCAACCAAGAAGGTGCTCGAAGCATTTCATCATCACTGACTACAGCCTTCAGCTGAACCGGCCGAAATCCCTCAATGCATTCGGCGGCAATCTGTTGCTTGATGTGACTACCGCTCTTCGAGAGCTAGACGAAAATCCTGATACAGTCTTCACGGTCATCACGGGAGAAGGCAGATTCTTCTCGTCTGGTGCCGACGTTAAGGGCAAGTTGCTCGTCGCACGGCCACTCATTGCAAACGTGCTACTTGTTGGGAGTCGACTGACCACTCCATGTCTATAGCAACCGCAAGCAAGCCAGATGTCGGATACAGAAGTCCCGTCCAAAAGAAAGTCGACTTTCTAGCTACCCCAGGCACCGGTAAGACACGCTTGAAAAACGCAGGCCTATCGCCCACAACACCCCCACCATCAAACCGAGACTGACTGAGAACCTCTTCACCGCAAAAAGTCCTAGCAATCGAGATCCTCCGCTCAATGATCGACCACAAAAAAGTGCTCGTACTCGCCCTCAATGGCCCTGCCGTCGGCGGCGGCGCGGCCTGGTTCGAAAGCGTAGCTGACATCATCCTCGCGGCCGAGAACGCCTATCTCCAAGTTCCCTTCAGCGCTCTCGGCCTCGTCCCCGAATACGGCTCCGCCACTAATTTCGCGCAAGCAATTGGTATCCGCCGCGCAAACGACTTCCTGATGTTCGGCCGTAAATTAACAGCCCAGGAACTCGAGCAGTGGGGTCTAATTAACCGTATTTTCCCTGTTGAAGGGTTTCATACTAGAGTTGTTGAGTTTTTGGAAGAGCAGCTTGCTGTTAACGATGGGAAGAGTATGATGGAGGCGAAGAGGTTGGCGAATCTACCGCTGAGACGGGAGAGGATGTTGGCTGTGTATGATGCGGCGGAAGCGTTGGCGGAGAGGTTTGTGGATGATGGGCCGATGCAGAGGTTCAGGGAGAAGGATAAATTGCTCAAAGGTATGTAAAGTGTTCACCATTCTCACCAACCCACGATGATTAAATGAACGACCTGAGAGAGAACCACAGTAACAGAGCAACAGATAGATCGAAAACACGATCAAAACTGTAAGAATGGCATGCGGGTTTAGTATAGCAGACTATACAGTCTTTTGGCAAGTAGCGTATCACTCTATGGCAACATGACTTCTGAGGGGTATGGGAATGCAGAACAAGTACTGAACCAGATGGGTACCGACACAATAAGGGACGGCAATCTTGACATACCTGAGCTCGCTGTCGTTCATTATACGCACGCGAAGCACGAGACACGCAGACAGCAGCGGCCCTACACCAGAAAAGGCGGGATCTTAGCAAGGCTGGAACGTTCGGTGGCCACCGGTCTGAAGCTGCCTCAGCATACCAATGTCACATATAGGTAGCTACTCGAGTCTCTTCGGGCTTGTAGAAGTGCGTTCAGTCCCTTGTGATACTTGGACGTTACCTCCCGAGGTCTGCTTGTGCTTCGCATTGGCAGGTACGATGGGCGGCAGTTGCTTAGCAATAATATTGCACTATACCTCTTCAGGCATCCAGAAGAATTCCTCTTCGCACAATGATCACCGACTCGTAGATCAAAAAATTATTCCATTTACAGCACCTGTCACTCAGCACATGAAATGAAACAAGGTGCGACCGAATAGTCGACGTGCAGCAAACGCATCTTCACGACGGACAAGAATTTGATGTGTCGCTGCCAAGGCTAGCTGCGATTCATTACGGACGGTGCGATACTTCATTATTCCAGCAGCTACCAAGTACCGATCGACAGCATTACAGTAGTGTGTAAGCTCTCTTGCACCCGATCGGCAGATTTACAATTATTGCTCCGATGGCGTTCATCCGATGCACAGAGACAGCAAGGCAGATCCATGCGTCCCACGGCTGCTCCACAGGCCGCCTTCACCCCCATTGACGTGAAATGAAACATTGGGACCAATCACACCCAGTTTCAGCTTCGTGTCTTTCACACTCCTTCTACGCTAGCTGTGCACCCCCCAAGTCTCTGCACGTCAACACAAAATGAAGTCGTTTGGACTTGCTGAGGAGGGAACTTGGCGTCGGTCTATTGCTGAAGAGACAAAGTTCAACAGATCTGAGGATCTGCATGACCTCGGCGAAGCCGGTACCTTCCAACTTTGAACGCACTTTGACTAAATCATTTGCTGAACACCCCAAACTTTGACGAAAACTACATGAGTCATGGAGCAACGATTTGCTTGTTTGTGTGCCGGCTGGCGGAAATGCTGTGCGAGTTAGGTCATCAGTCGCTTCTCCGAGATCCAGCAGAGATCTGGGTCGACTTCCAGCACGGCGTGCTAAACAAAGTGTGTACCCCGTACTTCGCGCAATCTTGCTGAGATAACTACAGTAGCTTGCTGTATTTGTCAAGCTTGAACGTTAATATTTCTACCAACGGTCCGTCGAACGCCCCTGTTCGCTTTTGACAGGGATATGAAAATGCGCTTGTGGACGAGATCGAGCCCACACTCTAGCTGCACGATTCAGACCCACCACGCCAGCTGGGGTAGGGCTTCTGTCCAGATTCCGCTTATCGCCATCACACTTGACTTGGCTCAACCTTCATGATCCCAGACACTTAACGAACTCTATTGTGCGCCTGCCAAGCACGCCAAACTCTTGCTCGGGACCTCCCTGTCCTTGCTCGAAATGGTAGCCACCCACCACTGGCAAAGCCCTGGTACATTGCCGCTGCAGACTTGTTCTTCAGCCTCCAATGACCATGGGTCTTTGACTTGCGTCGTGGCTCCAGTTTGAGGCAGGACCATGCTGTTTGACCATCACCCAGACACACTCTTCCGCGAGAGCCACTCCTGCATTTGGTTGGAACGCCGGTTCAACCCCATTTGACAGTCTTGAAGTCATTCAACACTAGCCAGTCAAAGCTCAAATGTCCTGTGTTGAGTATTCGAACGACCTTCATGCTCTTCTACAGCACACAAACATCAGCTACCAGCACATCGAGTAGTGGGAACCGACATCCTTAAGCCATCCGTATCCAACCTCAAGCCAGATAATGCAACTAACAACTTAAGTCTGATCGAAAACAAACGGCGTACCAACATCCTCTCTGCAAGACTCACTCGACATTCGATTCTGCTGGATGCGTTGGTGCTACTCACGTCTTACGTTGACACTTTACAAGTTGTGGCAGGCATTTTCGAATTGCCGCATTTCTCATTTGACGCTGTCAACCATTTGAGCATATAGCTGATGAGCATTTATCCATCATCTGTCAAAACCACAAGCGCTGTAGCAGGAATGGCCCGTATGTCACGCCGTGGACCATGGCTGCCTGAGGAGGATGGCGCATTGATAGACTTGGTACGGACGCAGGGCCCCAACAACTGGGTTCGGATCTCGCAACAATTACAACATCGTTCACCGAAGCAGTGTCGTGAGCGCTATCACCAAAACTTGAAACCCTCGCTCAATCATGAACCCATCTCTGCTGCTGAAGGCGAAATGATAGAACAGCTGGTTCATGAAAGGGGTAAACGATGGGCGGAGATTGCTCGTCACCTTGGCAACAGAAGCGACAACGCTGTCAAGAACTGGTGGAACGGAAGTATGAATAGGAGAAAACGGAATCCGATGCAGCATAACGGCGTCAGACAAGTCGGTAATCGTCTACATCCCATCTCCAACTCAATGAGTGCAAGATCGCCCTTTGAGCACCATGCCTCCGCCCCAAGCCTACCTCAGAGTCGACACTTGACAAACATATCTGCTGTCCACAAGTTATCGATGCAAAACTCAACTCACGCACCTGAACTCCGTTTGAAAGGCAACTCAGACAGTAATCTTGTAGGACCACTTCCCTACCGGGACTCTTCACTATCACAGAACAGCTCGTCGTACTTTACCAACGTCACACAACATCCGAGTCCCAGCCCTTCACCTTTTCTCCATGAGGAGAGCTCAAAATTGGCTCCCTTACGACTGCCAGGACTATCACTGCACCAGGGTGCACGGCGTTCTCCATTAAGTTATGAACAGCCATTGCCATCGCCTTCGACAAGCGAATTCTCCTACAGCCTTTCAAGCAAAGAAGTCCCATCGTTGGTATCGGACAGCCAGTCCGCCCAATCCATATCTCCTCGAACCTTTGGTTCGCCAGGTCTGATTACGCCTCCCGAAGAAACAGGACAGCAGGCATTTCGCAGGAGCGATAGTATGACCAACGGTTTTGATTATCGAAGCCCACAAGAAGTAACCGCACCGTCGTACTGGTGTCATCACGATACGATGGCCTTTCCTGGTGCTACAAAATCAAACAATACGGGCACCTTGACTTTACCTCTTGCAAGACTATCACCAATCCACCTCAACAATTCCTTCGACGTGGCCAATACATTCAGGACGGAGTCACGCAAAGACAGTCGTATGAACCTTTCGAGGTTGGTTCAATAGTACATCAATATCTTGACGATGGCATACACGACACAACATGGATAGAAAATGCACAGCGACTATTTCGGGAGTTTTTGGGTAATGTCATTATTGGCGCTATATTCAGCTTGAGTTTTGGGGGGAAGCGAAATGATTTCGATGTGCATGTATATGATACCCAGAGAAAGGCGTCTCAGCGGTTTTGGCACTTATTAGTACTGATACCAGGCAGACATGCCATGTATTTTACAAGCAAATCGATGGACAGCAAGGCTCTGCCTTCGAGTTGTTTCTTAAGTTTGAGAATGCTCCACATTAATTCATTGAAGCACATACGTATGATCGACACAACGTTGAAAAATAACAACCTCATCTGTACGGTACGTATCCTTCACAGCCATCAGTCGCGAAGCCGGTACATTTCGGTGACGATCGGCACAACGACCGTTGCGGACAGTTTGACAACAGCAGCGGACGCAGCCGATAAACGAAGAGCTCTCAATCTTGGCCACAAGCGATTGGTCTCAGGACGACTTTCCGCATCCACTCGTGCGCGCAGGTTGAGGAGCATCTAGACTCGACTCCGGAAAATCAAGTGTGCAGATTGGCGTGCAGCTAGCGAAATGGAAATCTCGGACTTTGGTCGATCCAAAGCAAGTGACACTGCAGTGGAGCATGACTAAGAACTTGTTGTGGCTTTTGGTGCACCAAGCATCGCTAGCACAAAGGCTCATTATGCGCCGCACCTCCATCTCCTCCAATGCAGTACGTATTGTATTCGTGGCTTCAACAGCGGTCGGTGCTGAAACCAAGGCGCCACCAATGTACTGTACGTCGTCCATCCGAATTATGCTACAACTTGCACACAAGAACATTCTCCACCAAAACATTGCTGTGGGACAGTCTAGCTTATTCCACAAGTAAAGGGCACACCGTGGTTCAAACTGCAGTAACTAACTTTCAATTTGCGTCGTGGCTTGTGTTACCTTACTGTCGGTGCCTTCAACAACAAACGTTGAAAAGGGCTAAGCACGCATACCGTAGACTAGCAACCTGGGGCTTCTGAAGGTGTGCCGTTGCTAGTCATGTAACGCTAGCATGAATCAAGCACAATCGGCCGCTACACCACACCGTCATATGCCATGTTGAGTTGAGGCTAGTTTTCAGCGCGAACTAGAGCATGCTCGTTCGTGCAAATAAACGGCAGACTCGAACGACGCCCCAAGGAGCGTCAGAAAGCGAAACCAGGAACACTAAAAATGTCCTAGGAAGCTACTATTGGTTTACTTAATCTTTCGTAACTGTTCAGCTACACATCTTAACAACAACGCCAAGCTTCATACCGTGACAGACTGGCTTTCATGAAATTCAATCAGGCGGCAGGTTATAACATTCCCTCCAATCGTTGTACTATGTACGGGTACGTGGCAATCACAGAGTGTTTCCTGCAAGCTACTCGCATGAGGGTGAGCAACCTATACTGCACATGGGTAAGCAAAGTGGTTGTTGATCACACCAAAATTGCGGGGATTGAGGTCCACACTTTAGCATTGTCTTTCAGTTCATCCCTTAGCAAGACGGAAGTGATGAGCATTGGATTTGAGATAAGTGCTATCCTTTTTCCTGGTTTCGTTGGCAAACCAACTGGCCAGGCGCTCCGCCCTGAGGTTTAGCGTGACCACCAGACACCAACGGGCAAATAAGAGAACGCTAGCTTATGCAAGTACCGAGATCTTGTTGAGATTTATGTTCTCCAAGCCCCTGTCGGCCATGCCTGGACTGGACAACGTGTTTTTAGTCACAGACTCAATCCATCACCAGCGGTCTGGTCCGCAACGAGGGGCTCTCTTCCAAACACAAGCCTTTTTGACCTCATCTGACTTGACTCCTGCTGGTAGTACGCTCGCCAAACCTGCAGGAGGATCTGACTTGGCATAGTATACTCGTCTCAGTGGCGTTCGTCAACGAACAGACAAACAATCAGACGAAGAGAATCATCAGCGTTTGGTGTGCCAGTAGCACGTACAGTAGCTTCTGCAAGCATCGTCGATCGACATGACCTCATTCTGTGTAACAAGCGGCTGGCACATCATCCAGGTTATGGAGCTACTGTACAGCACAGGAAGTATCACCATGCCGGAAGGGGCCTAGAAATTTCATTGAGAACTTCGTTGCCATGTGTAATTTGTTCTCTCGAGCTTTTCAGAGGCTAACAAAAGCTTCCTACCACACAAGGATCAGAGACCAGGGGAAAGTACCCATGAAACAAGCTGTGCAAGTAGCAGAACACTTTAGAGCTGAAAAGCACCAAGCCGATCCTCTAGGGATGGCAGATCGACAAGCTACCAGTACAGTGCCAAACACGCCGATTGCTGCTGAGTTTGCGTGGTCGACGGACACTGGGCGGCAGCAAACAGTGGCTCGCATCTGTTGGTATTTGACGCCACTACGAAGGTACCCTTTTGGGTACTAGCAAGTGGACAGTTTGTCATGGGTGAATGCAAATACTGTTGAAGGAAAACGAAGTTCATTGGATCGCTCGTTCGGCAAGATCCAGACCGTTGAAGAAGTGCGGATAATGGAGTTCCTCTTAGTGGGCATGTTGTATCAAGTACAGCAACTCGTGCCAACAGGCATTGGCTTCCTCCAAAGCGCCCTAACAGACGGACTACAGTGTGTTCTTGTAGGGATGACCAATTTTCTTGTCAACATGTCTGTCTTGATTGGTCAAGTCACGCCTCGTGCCGAGCTGTGTCCATTTCTGCGGGAAACTACGCCTGCAGCCTCATGATCCGCTACTGGTCTACTGGTACGAAGTTTGTACAGTACAATTTTGTATTTGTTTTCGCAAATCGTTTCATCCCACTCTCTCGGGAATTTGTCTTGATTTGCATCGCTCCTGTATGGAGCCTCGTTGAGGTTGTGGCTCAGTACGTATCCAAAGTTCTGCGTCACAACCCGACTATGCCACAGAAAAGCTTGAAATCCAGCCTAGTTTCGAAGATTGGCCTTTCTCAGCGAGCTCGACGAACCTTAAAGTGTTCAAAAACTTGGAAACTGGTACATTCAGGGTACAGTTACTGTGCTACAGTATACTGTATTTTACTGTTTGGCTAAACCACGGCATGGCGCCAAACCACGGCGAGTAGCCAAGCAGCAGGGCTTCGCGGCACATTTTTTGGTTTGAAACGGTGTCGATGGTAGCGAATTCACAGGGATATGACTTGCAAGCCCGCCGCCCTAGCGGATTTTCTACCAACAGCGTGGTTCAACTGTCGTGGTGACGAATGTTTGGCGCCACGAGACATGGAATGAGCTGACAGTAGGCCAATCACACATACAGTTTCGTATATATTAAGTTCCAGTCTCCCCTCGGTGGCGATCAACGATTCGAAAGCTTAATCAAATTTCAATAACGGCTGCTCCGAGAACGCTTTATCCTTCCTAAACTCTCTCTGCCAAAACCACCAGCTTACTCCGTACTTACCACAGTTATGGCACTACGGCACAAACAGTTACCCCGATTTACAGGTCAGGGGACTGCATTGTATCAATTTTCGGTACACTGAGATTAATGTTATCACCGATTAGTTCAGAAGCGCCGTTGCATCAGTGGCAATGAGCCCGGATCCCACGGCTTAAATTGTTCCTTCCTGCTACAGTACAGTAAGTACATCGAGACTTGTCGAGCACCTCCATTATGCAGGTGTTGTCCTTGTAAAACAGGGCAAGCATGTATCGTACTGGGTAATCCTTGATAACGATGCTTCAATGACCTACCAAGTACTTGTCCGACGTCGAACTAAAAGTCCGCCTTGTAAGTACTGTACATACAGTGACAGTTCAAATGCTAATCACATGAACTTTGCTGACTCCAGATGCACCACAGTACAGTACTCGAGTAGGTGCTATATCCGGCCGGGTATGAACCCAGCGCAAATCCCGACAATTCCCTATGCCCACAGCACAATACTGAGCAGTACATTACATTACAAAGTATAAGGAGCACTCCACACAGCAATTCATGCAGCTTACGTTAACGCTGCTCCTTGCGATCCACCACGCGTCTTCCCTTCGCTTATCTTGTTCTACAGTACTGTACATTTGCAATTGTTTAATCTACTTGTACGGTATCTGCGAGCCACGCAGGGTGTGCTATTTGATCCACCTGCAGTCGATTTGCAAGCAATCTCAAATGAAAACGTCAACCACAAACCCTGCTGTTGTTCATCTCTCCGCTCTACTGTACTCTGTTGTTGTACTAGGCTCTCGGAAGAACTGTTGGTACATCAGTATTCAAACCTTTTGTTCACACACAATGATAGGCTTATGGCTGACTGATGTGGATATGTGAAGACGACTGGCGCTAATGCCTTCAAACGTTCTTCTCCACTGTCTGACAACTGATGTTGTCAAAGTCAGTTGCATTAGTGTGAGTAGATACAGGACACTCCTTCTGGATCGACCTGACACTAGCCTTTCCTAGTGACCCCTATTTTATAACTTTCTGAATGTTTTTTCACACAACACCCGGGTCTTCCAAAAAGTCCAATACATAATACGAAATACAAAGTTTGCCCACTATTGGCACGACAGATTTATAGACATCACCGTGGGGCTTCAAGCATCCTTTGATCGGGAAAAATTGCTGACAATAGCTCTATTCTTGGTCAACCCCTTCATCGTGACGTTTCGGCCTCGCCGATGTCACTTTTTCGACAGCATGCACCGGATATGCTACTTACTCTCATCCGGTATCGGTCGCTCAGGCAGGAGAGAAAAACTGGATCTCATTCACGTCAAAGATGACAAGCTCGTTAACAGCCAAGCATGGTATGGATAAGCTAGGTTCAGGCTGGCTGTCAAGCTCCCAAATCCATGATGACCGTCATGTGTCATGCGACGCAGGTACAGTCAGAACCTCGTCGCTTGATGAGCCCTTTGCTGTTGCTATGGCTAACACATAGCCCTGGCTAGGGTCATGAACGTACAGTACAGTATCTGAACAGGCAAGTCCCTTCGTGAATCTAACTTTATCCTTCCCAGTTCTTCCTGCACATCTCCTCACACGACTGCCTGTAGCAGCAGTTGCACTGGACTTGAACGTCCTGTTACCTAATCATTTCTTCATTCCCACATCATTGTCCATCAACACGTTGAACCATGGACCTCCCGTACTCGATGTTTCATTTGTTTTGTCTACCGGAGCTGTCACTTCCGTCGCTCCATAAGGACTTCTCCAGATGCAAGGCTGACTGGAGAGTCTCCAATTCGAAGACCTCACAAAATGTAAGTATCAGCAACAAGGCCCGAGGTCGAATATAGTGCTTCCAAGCGCGAATTACCAAGTCTTGCGCTCCCTCCCAGTGGAATGTCGACATCCCACACGAAGAAAAATTTACAGCGGGGCATAAGTTTGTTCCCTATTCCATGGCATTATCGTCTACTCTTGTATTGCACAACAAATCGACCATGATGGACTACAATCAACTCCATAAGGCTCTCCGCTCGAACGGAGTTCTTGACTACTTGTCAGACCGCAGACACGGAAATGTCTATTTCGCATGCATGTACAAAGGTTAGTCGAGAGGTTGTCACTGCCACTACCATATGTGGGAGAAACCTGTATTGAGGAATGGACTCAGGTAGTATCCGTCAACATGCCTGCACTGGTTTGCCATCTGTCCACAAGTGACACATCCCGTTTTCATGGACATTCATACCATTACAGATGACACCACCAGCAAGCACGTAACATGATTGTTGTAGGTCATTGTTTCCCGAAACTCGAGATCAGTTCTTTTCTTCACTTACACTATCGTCAATCACATTCCTATTCATGAGCGAAACCTAAGATCAAAAATCTACACTTATGGATTAGCATTCCCAACTGCTTGGTAATCAACAAATTTTGTCTTCTCCAATGCCTTCCCAACCGTTTTGACTCATTCACGGAGAAGTGTCTTCTGTCCACGTCAATGCCAATATGCAGGTACGATTATTCTTATTTCGAAGGTCAACAATTTCCGGACGTCCTACAGCCTTACACCTCACTCATGACGTGAGCTTGAAAACGCTCAACCTTTCGCAGCTCGCTAGAACTCCCACTCCATCCCCACCCATTCGACTAGTATGTGTCAACTCAAACTTCCAACACACCTTGTCTCCAAAATCCCGCTACTGCTTCTTGGCAACTTGTCATCAGGCAGAAAATAGTTGTTGACAGGTTCAGCTCACGTCAAACACAACTCTAATTCTCCTGAACCTCCCAACAACCCCTGGCAGCCCTATCAAACGCTACCAGCAATATTGATTTCTCCTTAACCACAAAAAGACCATCACGGCATCTTCCATTACCACCGACCAGGTACCCCTTTCAAGTACAGCCGTTCTCTGTTCCGCTGACCAGGTAACAACATCTCCAAGACACACCCAAAGTCTGACACAAACCCGAAGCACCCCGGCTGAATTACTAAACCACCAATCGCCCCTGAAAAGTCTACTCGGCAAACGCAAATGCGAAAGATCATCCTGAACAATTAATCCCAGCACAGGAGAATAACAAGTCATCCCTATTGACACCCGACCACATTCAAACAACTCTCGTGGTGCTTGCTTACGTACGTTGTTTTTGACATCTCCTGGAAGCAACCAGCCGTGATTGATGGCAACATGATTTGCTCCGCAATGTTAGTAATGGGTAGTGCTTAATTTCTAGTTTGTATAATGCTCATGCACTCGTACGATGCTGACACTGTGGGAAATTGGAGGTGCTACTGTACAAGATAGACAGTGATACAACCTCAGCACCTTCTGTACCAACACTACGTGGATAAGTAGGTATCAACCACCCATCCATATCTCGTTCACAATGCACCCTCTTATTCCGAGACCCCTCCGTACAAGCAAGGCGCGATACATTTTCCAATCACTCGCCGATCCACTTACTCACTCGCCTGTACTGTCCACTCTTTCCACAGTCTCCAAGTACTTGAACACGTACCGAAGAAAGAACCACCCATCTTAAATACGTACACGAATAATCGAACAGCTGTTCTCTGTGTACATTGCTCCGTCTCTTTCTTTTTTCGTTGCCTCCTCGGTTGTTTCACTTCTACAGATTATATATATATATATATATTTATAACCCTGTTGTCGAAGTGTGTGGCTGTTCGCTTGTCCATTTACTTATATACTTATAGTTGGGATGAGTCTACCTCCCTGGGTACCTAGGATACGCAGGTGCCCACGTAAGTACTGTACTGTACTGTACATGCTACAGGTAAGGTCCGTAGTGGTGATGTGATTCATCTACCTATACACATACAGTACGTACAATCTTGCTGCACTACGGAAATCTGATACAGTAACGGACGCGATATGGCATGGTGGCGTAAGCCTACGTACACATACTTCACAGCACATGTGGCGTGCGTGGTACAAGGTAGGTACACATTGTACTTTAGGTACAGTACGTACATAGCCAGAATAAGGTAGATACAGTACGGTTAACAGAGAATGTCGTTTGGGCATCAAGAGTTGAGAACATAGGTAGGTATGATGCTAATATCAGAGGTCAACGTTCTATAGTTACCATGTTGCTTACCATACACACACATCTACCTGGCTAGCTATCTGGAGCACCGACCGGTTGATCAACCATCGCATATCATATATACCTGCGCACCTGCATTTCTAGCTGATATGCTCCGCTGCCCACGATCATACAGAAGAAACACAACACCTCAAGCTCAGCACAAACACACACAATACTCCAACCATCATATATGTAAGTAACACAACCATCTTCCATACCGCCATTACACCCGAACCAATCAAACTTCCTCCTCAGCATCATCCTCCCCCAACAACTCATCATCCTCCACAAAAGCCGGACTCGAAAAATCCTGCCTTCGATTCGCAAATTCATCTCTCGTCCGATACGGTCCAGCACTGTAATTGCCCGCCCGACTACCACCACCACCACCAACAGGCATATAACCCCTCGCACTCCTAAATAGACTAGTTACGAGTAATGGCACGGTCTTGCCAACTGCCACAACACCCGCGATGATCGCGACGGGGATAGCGATAAATGGGCTTTCGCCACTACTTCGGCCTGGACCGCCGGCGACAGATGATAGTGATTCGCCGAGATGGATTTGGCCGAAACCCATGCCTGAGAGGCCGCCGCGTTTGTTGTATTGGTCCCAGACCCAGTAGCCGATTCCGCTGGCGGCGGCCAGGGATATGATGACGATGAAGAACATTGCTATGCCGCCGAGTCGGAAGCCATGTTTGTCTTCGAATTCTTTTTCTTTGCCTGGGCACGGATTAGGTTGGACTTTGTCGAGTTCCTGTCCACCTTGGCATGTACTCAGTGGAATTCGTCGGTAACCTGTAGGTGTGTACCATGTATCAGCATTGGGATCTTTGCATGTTTCTGCTTGGTGATCTGGCTGTTCATATCCAGGTACGAGTTCGCATGTTCCATCTGGATTGCGCTGATAATTGAAATCACATTCGAAATCTTGTCTTGAACATGTACAGTTTTTGACAATGTTGTGTGGACCATCTTCGAGCCGTGGACCATTGTAACAGTTTGCGTTCTTGTCTTTGCGATGGTATTGAGCGACGTGCCCAAAGAGACAATTCTCGGATTGGAAAGGGTGGCGTGGTTCCCAAAGATAGTAGTCTTTGCTTTTTTCTGGTTGAGCTTCGTCGAGATCGCATTGGCGGGAGCGTTCTTCAAGCCCGGAGAAATCGAGGTTCACAGTCGTGACTTGACCATTCTTGTTGCCTGGACCCACTTCACGACCCCAGAGGAGGAAGTTGCGCGATGTGTCCGAGGGAACAGTCGTGATGGCATTGATCTCCATATCGACGCTGGGACTGAATTCAAACTCCGTCCAGGTATCTCCTTCGTTCAGACTGTAGAATAATGAACGCGTCGGCTTATCTTCAGGCACGATCACTATTATACTGCCCTGGTCACCATACTCCCACATGTATGATCCTTTCTTCACGCTCTTCCATGTGATGCCCGCATCGCTTGTGAGGAATGTGTCTGTATCCTCGCTATCTTTGCGGCCAAGCGATGCACCCACGTTGCCGACTGCCATCATCAAACCAATTGCTGTTGGAGAAGAGAATGTGGTCGACTTGTCACGACGTTCGGTGTAGCTGTGAAGGTGCAAGCTGCATTCATCTGTAGCAACTTGGTCAGTGCTGACGCATTTGTAATCCCGTCCATCGACGTCTTTCTTGGGTGGAGGTATCAATGTCCAGTCGCTGCCGTCGTTGTGCGATATCATGGATTTCAGTTTCTTCTTCTCACCAGATTCAACACCATCGACGTTTGACACAACATTAACCATTGCAACACCTTCAAGGCCAAGCATCTTTTCGAAATCGACATAGCCTGGTCCATCTCGATTGACAGCGTCAAGGACTTTGACGTAGTTTGTACCATTGCTGTTACTCTTGATTATGGTGCCATATTCGTGGTCGCGTGTTGGGTTAACCGTAACATGTAGAAAGACAGCATGGGTGCTGCTATCCATGACTGTGTATGCCTGTTGATGTTTGACTTGGAAATTCCGTGGGAATTGAGCAGCAGCAAATGTTTGACCGTCAACGCTGGCATCGACTTGAAGACTCGCTTCACTGTCGACTTTCTGAGCGACAATAATGAATTCGGACATAGTTGCGAAATCGAGGATATCTGGATAATGCATTGTGGAATCTGCAAAGAAGTTTGTACTGGATAGGAGTTGCAGCGTTCTGGTGTCGGGATCTTCGGACTGATATTGTTCGCAGAAGATCAATTCATCTTTGTCGGAACGGTGAATGTAGTCGCATCTTCTGGCGCCACGGACGAGAGTCTGCCAGGTATCACCACGATCCTTAGTGTAATAGATGTTTGTCCTGGAGGCAGCTCTGTCGTCGCCGGACCAGAGAAGCCAGTCTTTGTATCCAGGGTGGAATTTGAGTTTGGGTAGATTGATATTCGATGGTGGTTTTGGAGCTTCAAAGAATTCGAAACGCTCACCACGATCAATTGTGTAGAACACTTTCGAGGAACCGGTAAGGAAGTATATGGCATCGTGGAAGTTGGGATTGGGCACTATGCTGACAATTGGTTCACGCTCGAGGATTGGAGCCCAGGTCTTGCCGTGATCTTTGGTTATGTATATCTCCTGTTCAGAGGTACGCATTACGATGGTTTCGTCATGGCCATGACCAGAGGTAACACGTTCGAGGTAGTACCACTCGGCGAAGAAGTCGGCAGGGAAGGAGGTCTTTTCCACAGCGATCTTGCCTGTAGGTGGTTTCCTTATAGTATCCGTGCAAGGTCGGTCAATTTCTTTGGCGAGATCGATACCGCCTTTACAGACATTGCCTGGGATGAGACGCCAGCCTGAGGTGCTTCTGAAAGTGTCGCTAGAGTCTTTGCAGGCATTCTCCGGTACAGGGAGTGGCGAAACAGGAAGGCACTGCTTGCGATCTTCTGTGCGCTCAAAATTGTAATCACATTCAAAGTCAGCCATAGTGCATTCACAGGTCTCAAATACTGGGACCGGATCTTTGAATTCATCTTCAATGACACAATCAGCACCTGCCTTGCGTCTGCGATAGAACTGTTTGTGACCCATGATGCAGCTTGGATTGCCTTTTTCGTCGACTCTGGCAGGCCATTTCTCTTCGAAGTCCTTCTTTTCGCAAGCTCTTTCGTGAAGTCCCTCGAAATCGACTTTGAAGGTATACCATTCGGATTCGGACCCCGAACCGACAGTGCCACCAACCAAGAAGCTGAGAGTTGTTGAATCAGGTACCGTAGTAAGGAACCTAGCCCGAATTTTCTTGTCCAGATCTGCCTGCTTCCAATTCTTACCGTGATCCAACGAATACTGAATAACGGTTGTGGGTTCCTCGTCGTCGACTGCGACCAACACTGCCCCTTGGTTGCCAAATTCATACAGGTGTGCACCAGAAATGGCCTTTGTCCAGGAAAGACCAGTGTCGTCAGAAACATACAGATCTCCAGCATCGTATGCTTTGAGCATTTTACCTGTATTGCCCACACCCATGACTATACCAGGAGCAGGGCTAGAGAATATTCTACCCATCTGCCTTGCTTCGGTTACAGAGTGCAAGTGCAGAACATCCTTGTCGTCTGCGATCATATCTTGAAATGTTCTACCATCATCAAAGGTAATTTGAGATATAATCTCTTTTGTTGCAGATATCGAACCTTGCACTTCTTTCCAGTTCTTGACAGTATTGACCAAGTATACACCTTGGACGATCGAAACCTTCTCAAAGTCAACGTTGCCAAAAATGTTTCGGTTTGTATAATCGACGTTCTTCGTAAAGTAGGTACCGTTCGAATTGGATGTGAAGAGATGGCCAATTGCGTTCATCTGCCGCGATCCCAGCACATCCACCTGCATGCTGTAGTTGGTGCTCTCAAGAATAGTGTACGCGTCCTCGGCAATTCTGTGTTGACCAAATTCTGCTCTGTGCCACTGCTCGCTGTCTTTGGTGACATACAGCGCAAGTTCATCGGTGCCTGCGCTCTTTGCGGCTGCAACCACATAGTTCTTCACGGCAGCCATACTTATGACACCACTGACAGCTCTGCCATCTTCAAGCGCAGGCTCGATACCATCGCCTGACTCAAAGTAATCGTCACTGACCGTCAGTCTCCAATCTTTGGAAAAAAAGCTACTCTTTCCTGTCCGTATACAGAATATTCGATCATCAACCACTGGCGCAATCTCCTCTCCAAACATTGGCGTGCCTACGGCCCAGATACAACCTCCCGGCACGCCTTTTGTGAGGGTTCTGACATGCGCAAAGTCATCATCCGTGTAGTACGTGATAGGGGCACATAGGTCAAAAATATCACCGATACAATCCTCCCCATTCCAAATGACCCGTTTAGGATCACGTCCATGAAAACTGAATGGCGTACCAATCAATCTTGCGGTCGCGCCACCACTATCCCACTTTTGCCAGGTCTTGCCCTGGTTTGTAGTGACCCAATGCGTTCGTTCGAGCCCGAGAATATATGCGCGCTGGTTGTCCCAGGGATGAAAGTAAACGTCGTAAGACTGGCCAGCCTGGCCAGCATCATCAACTAGTTTCCAGTTTTCCCCAGCGTCGTCGGAGCGGTAGACATTAAGTGTGTGGTCGTCCTGGCCGAGAATGACGTTTGAATCGTCAAAGTAGAAGACGTTACGCAGAGCGTTCTCGAACTTCGTGGATGTAATCGTCGGAGAGTCTTTTTTGGAGAGGGATGTGTTGCTCAGGCTGAGGATGGCGAGAGTGCTCGCTAGCAGGTTTCGTAGGATCATGGTGCGAACATTTGTATGCGATCGTCCTCAAGGGGAAGGGAAGGTGAAATGTATTCCGAAGAATCAACTGATTGAAGCAGATATGAGCAGCTAATACACATACGTGGACAGTTCAAGTTGAACTATGATGCATGCGCGTACGTGCTACTTTAGGTCTAAAGTCTACTCCACGCGTTGTTGCCTCAGCCTCAGGAACACTCCGGAGGTCAATACTTGAAACTCTATCCACCAAAAGTTGGAAGCGAGAAGTGTCGTACTGTTGATGCAGAACAATGGATATTCTAACAAGTATACGTCCTAAACTTGCTGGCAGTATTGCTGGATATACTATAGAAAGAATTGCTGCAACGCAGCTAGCCAGAATAGTACATGATAATTACCAATGAGACAGACATTAGTACGCCGCCAACGCCTTGCTATCATAACTAGTTTGAAACAAGTATCAAATGATACCAAAAACATGGTGTCGTTGCCAGAAGGTTAGCGGCCCAAACAAAAGCTATTCAGGAGCTTCGAGATCTTCGTCTCAGCTTCTCGAGAAAGCGCTTCATTTTCGACGACTCTTTTGGAAGCTCATCCCAAATCGTTCGAGAATTGCCAGATAGTACTGTAAGTGGAGCCTTTTCTAGTGGCTTGTCATTGATGCGATTCGAAGCTGCCAACTCGCCCTGTTCAATGTCTCGCAGTTCTGGGCGGGTGAGCGTCATTTTGAGCGTCATCTCTCGGTCAGTTGCAGGTGCGAGTGCATATGTCTCCGTCACAATTCGTGGCCTAAAATAGGAGGATCGGTCTGTGCTAGATTTCTGAGATGACCGGTGGCCAGGGAACGTCATGTCGATAGGTGTCCTGGGACTATCCTGACGCAACTGATCCATTCCATCGTCTTCTGATAACGACGGTGTATCATCACCAAGAGATTGCTTGTGTATGTTGGAACTTCCCGCACTCGTTTTCGGTCGTTCTAGGTTGTAGACCGCCTCTTGTTGTAGTGATGGGAAGCCAAACTCCAATGCCTCATCGAACTTCTGCGGCGAGGCGAGATACACTCTCAACTTCATTTTAGCGACTGGATCCTGGTAGTGTGTGGCTGCAGGGTTCAGAGACATAGTTGAATCTCTGTTCGGGTTTTTTGGCTGTAGAACCGCAGGCGGTGGTAGGGGTGAGAGCTTATTAATGTTCGAAACATACAGCGGCGGACTTCGCATCGATGTAGATGAAGAGCTACGTCGTCGAAATGACACGTTGGATAGCGAGAGTCCTCGTCGAAACGAGTGTCGATATGGGGACAATGATGATCGGTTGGTATTCACCTCTTGACTAATCGCATGGTAATCATCCAATTTCAAGTCCACATTGTGGTTGCCGTCCAACCATCTGAAGTCCTGCTGATCCTCGATATCCATGTCTTTAGAGTCCTCTTCATCCAAGCTCAGGTCGTCCCAATCGTTTTCTTTGTCCTCGATGCAATTTGATGAATGTGAGGATGTCACGTCTCGACGTGGCTGATACTGTTTATACAATGCCTCATCGGCAGCGTCAAGGATAATGGGTGTGTAATGACTGGCGATGTAGTATTGTTCCTCAATCGAGAAGTACTTCCTGCGAATAGTGGGAGGAAGAGCTGCGAACTTGTGAGGGTCTAGGGGCATGGAAGCTTTAGGAAGTGATCTAGCTCGTTTCCGAAGGTGCACTCGATGTGTATTGGATCCCGAGAAGCTGCGATGGGTGATGGTAGAAACGTTTTGACTGCGAGCGTCAAAGGAGCAGGCGGTGGATGGCCTTTTCGCTGTCTGAGGCCGAAAGCGTAAATTCGATGGGCAGCCATCTTGTGCCAGTCGTAGACGTTCTAGGCTTGAAAAATACTGGTTGACAAGATGTTAGCCTGCATTCTTTCGGTGTGTGGATGTGGATCGCGAACACGAACGACTTCGATGTCAAGCAAGGGATTGGGGGATAAGCTCTTGGTCGGAATGTAGGTGGAGCTTGGTCAGCTGCTAGTGGCTCTTATGACCTATCAGCGGATGCCGCTAGCATCTGAGCATCGCTGATGAAGGACGCCACTCATCTCCGACTGCCACGCCAGCCAAGTTGCATCTCCCCGAGCGCTTCGACCAACTCCACCAAAAAATGGATGTATTCCACTTGCAAGGAAATAGATCAACGCTTTCGTAAGGAGTCCAAAGACTTGCGTACGAGAGAGTTGAAGGCAGGAGGAGCTTGATTTGGGGAAATGTACTGCTTGACGCTTGGCAAAGACACTCTGTAAGGTAGATGTCTGTACTGCAGGCTCAGGTGGTGAAGTCACTAACCTTTCTTTGTAGGGCAGGAGGTAATTGTTCGAAGTCCTCCTCCGATAGAACTTGATCGTAAAATCGCATGATGAGAGTTCGTGAACGAGATTGCTGTTTTTTCAAATATTGATCTGCCCGGTTACTGTCGACCTTGCTTCGTAACTGTGGTGTATGAGATTTACTTTGGAGGCGTTGGTAACTGTTTCGTTTATGGCTTGGAGGCGTCCGGTGTGACATAAAATCATGACGAAAACATATTCCGTAGAAGGGAAAGCATAACAGTGGTTAGAATAGTGTACATAGAAGGAACACGTAAATTCTTCATTCGTTCATGAAATTAAGAAGCACTGCGAAGGTAATGTAGAAGAAGTCGTCAACACGTCAAAGACCACGGCTTATGATAGACAATATAGGAGCAGCTCATCCACGCCATGCAAGAGACGGCAGAGTTAATGAAACAGTACCCCATAGGCTGTAAGCTGCTACAGTACTTTGGTGCCTCAAGGACGGCATCAGAGGCGCTTCCGACCGACAAGCACAGACGTGTGAGGTCCAGAGCAATCCTGGTCAAAGCGTACGCCGCACACGCCAGGATGCTTTGAGCTTCCTCGAAGCGTGAGCGTGTCACCGTTTTTGGGTTGTAGGAAGCTTCAAACAAGTAAGGCGGATGAAGATCACTACGCCGTTCAATACCCTGTCGATCATCCGACTCGAATCTAGCATGATTACATGTGCTCCTGCGAACGACTTCTCCTCCCCAAGCCCGTATGAGAGGACACGAATCTCGCCAAATCTAAGTGAACAAAGAACAGAACACGGCAAATAGCATAAAAGTTGTTACAAACTGGGCCTGTCAGTTGGGCTGTGGCCATCGTTGGCTCATGCTCGACGGGACGGATTCGAAACTGACGTGCATTGATCAGCTTCAAGTTGGAGCTTCGAGGACTCCACCTCCAATATCCGTGACAGGCGGACCGGAACTGTTGCTGCCATTGACGTAAGGTACAGCTCGGAGGCTGTGCGTTGGAGGCCTCACTACTCCATAAGTATACCAAGTGTTCTAACGGCATTTGCTACAAAAGATCCTGCACCGCACGCAGAGGTGACGAACACAGTACGTGACTGCCTTGATGTTGGTGGGTTAAAACAGCGCTGGTGTCAAAAGGATCCCTGATCTTGTGTGGAGACCACCAATTGACATTTCCAGAGGAGAGGATTGTACTGCAGGAATCTTCCGTCTTCAATCATTGATGACCTATCCCGGAAACAGACTTTCCTGTCAAGTCTCCGTGTATGGCATCTCCGAAGACATTCCCTCTGCCGCGTACAGTTATACGCTGACCGCCAGCACTTGAAACTCTAGGCAACAAAGTGCCTAAATTTGGCTTATTTTCCTTGCTTCACCGGGTTCTTCTGCCAAGTGCTCATTTTTGTCCAATGGAAGATATCTAGGACTGACGAAACTACAGTACATGCCAATAACAGCTCGTCTCACATTTTTGCCCACGTGGAAGTGAAACTTGACATCGGAGCTTTTCACCGCCGGTGCGATTGACCGCGAATTGTGATGGGAACGAGAAGTTTCTCTCACTGGCAGGTTGCACGGAAAGATCACAGAACCAACCTCCAACCACTTGAAATGGTGATCCGAACTGCAAGACCAAAGTCTTAGGCCTTTTCTTGCATTGGTCCCGAATATGTGAACCTGCACACTCTCGAGTTGCACAGGAAGTGTACAAAGGTGAAGAAGAGATAGTCCTTTGCGGCTTCTTGCATAATACCATCTTCGGTAGGCTGCGGATGAACAACAAACCAGCATGCGAGATTGATCGCTCCACCGTGCAGAAGTACTCATGGATACGAGCATCAAAGATATCAATCGTGATGGTTCGTAGCATCTCCACCCACCCTCTTCTGTTCGCCCAGCTACGAATGTACAATAGGCATGACCTATACTCCTTCTAGTAATACAAGTAATAGTTTCCCGACCCCAGTCTATGCAAGTTCCACGCCATATGCCCTCCGAATATTGTCCCGTATCTCTTTTTGCGACTTTTGGATGTACTTGTTTTTACTGTCTCTTAGGTTGAACAAGGCTGCAGTGGAACGAAAAACAGTTGTTCCTGCAATACCGAACCCCAGAGCAGCGGTAGATCCCATATCCACCCCAACAGTCACCAACCCCACAGCCATAAGAGTCATCCCCGTAGCAAGAGCAAAGACGGTGCCGTCTCGACCTATGGCGGCATTCTTAACCCACTGATCGAGGAAACGTGGGAATGCTTCTTTAGCTATCGAATCCCCGATGAGCTCGACGAGGAGACGGACGAACGCCTGACAATTGTTCTCGTCGAAAGCGTATTTCTTGTGCAGTGTTTTCTCCCATACTTGCTGAGCTAATTCAACTGTTAGTCAAGAGAACATCGACGAGAGCCTCGCTGAACAGAACAAGGCGGGTTTGTGCTTACCAACTTCATGGATCAAATCCCTCGAATATGGCCCCGATGTATAGCCCAACCATGTTGGCGTGTCATCGGCCGGGTACTTCCTCTGCGTTATCCAGTCGTCCTTAGGAATTGGTTTGTACACGAAGCTTTCTTTTTCTCCGTTCTTCTTGACACCTCCTCTCAACTCGTAGCAGATGTCATCGATGCATACTGCCCAGTGTGAGACTATGGCAATGGGTTTTTTGAAACCGGTAGTTATGTGGTCATGTTTGATGCGTGTGATGTAAAGCGTGATCGCTTGCTGGGATGTCATAGCGAGTTCTATGCTATTTAGTCTTTTTTGGAGCAGGAGAGAATGATGAAGTTTGGTGCTTTGTTCGTGGTGCTAGAGGTGGTTCTGAAGGTGGGATTATATCAACGTGGAATCCAGGGTGGTAAGAAGTACTTATGCTCTTGATGGGAGGTGAAGTTGATCTAGCCTGATCACATTCATACGGAGGCGACTACGCCCGTACAGAGCCCTACTGTTTTGAGGCTGAGACGAGTGATATTCCTTCATTCAGAAAGGACTTGGACACTCTGCTTGTTAGCCAGGTTGTGGTTTCCCCACTCACATGGGTTGAATACGAGTGGTACTTCTCCTTCTTCAATGACGCTTCTCTCACCTTTTCAATGGAAGGCTAAGATAAAACGAATATGTCAATGATCGCAAAGAAGTGAGGCACCAGACCATACAAAGCCTAGCAGGTTTTGGCAGGTGTGAAGTGGTTGAACAGGTAGATAAAAATATCGTATTCTTGCCAACGACTTGTGCTTGGTGAGCCTTGCCGTCCAAATACTGTCCAATGAAGGGTTAACCACGCTGCTTGTTGGTGTGGAGTACTACACTCTTTACGATAGCTAATGCAACCGTCGGTAAGCCACACGCAAGGACTGACCTTCGAGAAGGTGATCTTTTGTGCATTTGTACATTGTACCCTGCAAGTTGTTGGTTTCACCAACACAGTGGAGTAGGGTTGTGGCCCGACCCTGTTCGCGTGCGGCCACAGCCGGCGAATAGCCTCCCAATAAAGAGATGATCGCTTCCAACTATTCTTAGTACTCTCCTACGGGCCAATCATTTTGCTAAGTTTTGGATCCATATACACGCTACCAGGTCACAAGCGCGACGAAACGTGCTTGTGGCTGGTGGCAGAATAAGAGATACGGACGCAGATGAACGTACAGCCTGACGCTTACGTGCGAGAAATCTGCGGCGTTAGACTCCAAGGTGAGAGCCCATGTCGAATTTTGGGATCATCACTTTGTGTTAACTTCGTATCCTGAGACTTTTCGCACGTAGTCTGAGCCTCTCAGGAGTAAGGCAAAGGTAATAATAGAAGCTGTTCATCTTGTATATCATGTACTCGACCTGAAGCTTGCTGGTATCATGCTTCCCAAGGTTGTGCCCAATTTTTGCACCATTACCAGACCTCCTTTGCGTGGAGTCTCCCCGACATGACAAAGTCCTCAATTCAAAGTTTCCTGCGCGCTCTGGGCCGATTAGTGCTGAGGCTATTGACCTCCACTTATATTGGAGCATACAGATACCACACTCTCGATCCAATTGAGAAAATCCGTGATCATCAGGATGGAAAATCGAGAGAAAGTCTAGTCAAAGCATTAGCTGACTTCCGTCGCCTCAAACATGAAGAGCTAGCATTTGTGGCAAAAGCAGTATGTTGAAATCATCGTATATAAGTTGCGAAAGACTGACTCTCAACAGGCTGCCCTGTCTGCGGCAGCGGTCATTGGGATCTTTTCGTGGGCTGCTACAGAAAAAACTGTATGGGCTGCTAAGATGCTCTGGAACTGGAGTTTCTTCCTGTCAACCTTCTCTATGATCGGTTCGGCGCCTACAAGAGTGCTTCAGCATCTTCCAAAAAAAGACCAGGCGCATTGCAGTGAGGATGATATCAAATGCGCCTTGAACCTTTTCTTGCAGCCACTATCGGCAGAGTCCACCAAACACCGTGAGATAAGTTGGAGAATGCTCTGGGCTTGGCAGTGTCCGGCCATGCTCATGTCGTATTCTTGGGTCCTTTTTCTTGTGGGATACACGTTACATATATTGACTCCGATCTTTGATGAGTCACAAGCCCAGACCTCTTACAAGGTTCGTCCAGACGATGTTTGATATATCCGATCGACTAACCGATTCGGTGTCAGGTCGCTGTTGTCACTGTATGTGGCTGTGGACTGATCGTTCTCAACTTTATCTTTTGCGCGACAATGTGTCAGTACCGTCTTCAGGACAAACCTCTCTCCAGCTGGATTCCTGTCTTATTTGGAGGTACTGAGAATAAAGACGATGAGGCTGAGAGTAAAGACAATGAGGAAAGCCAGGTGTAGATTCTATTCATAAGAGGAATTTTGATAATCCGCAGCTTGGAACGCCATAGATCATTATATTTAGCCTTCATCCATCACTTCCCCTCAATGAGAAGCAGTCTTGAATCATATAAGTTAGGCCAATACGTGTTTAGGTTCAAAGGCTGGGCAGTACCACGTGCAGGTAACCTCCTGCTTACCTCAATTGCTTTGACACGATTGTTGTGTCAGGTCTCGGAACGTAGTGTCTGATTGAGCTATGTCCGTCTTCGTTACCAGACTGATGATCGCTGCCATCGAATTTGGTATAACCTCAGCCTCGGCACCAACCGTGTCATGGTTAGATATCTCAGCGAATCCTGGCGAGAATCAAATCGTTGAGGTGCTGTAACGTCAGTAACGTTAACGTCAACGTGTGCGTATTTCGAGAGGGAAGCTTGCCACTGCATGTCGAGAACAGTTGGCTACCGAACATAGTTCTCGTTGTTAGAGGGATATATACCACTGTACTTTCGATCTGGTTGTCGTGCCGAGTGTTTGGCCAACGCTAGATGTTTTTTATTCAAATTCACACCAAGTGCTGCAGTGGTATTTCTACTACCACTGCAGCCGACGCGGCTTGAGTTGGACTTGTAACACACGTTCAGAGCGATAATATCAAGCAGCAGCGGCAGCATAAGCCTTAATGTTTTCGATGTTTTCGATTTGTACTGTGAACACATTCAAGTTGTCCTCGATTGTTTACTCATCAGAATATGGGGTAAAGCCTCGGCTGCAATCAACGATACCGTAGCATGGACAACGACGAAGGTTCAAGCTTATGAGGCCCACCCAAGCCGCTGTCAGATCGCAACGAATAAGGGCATGAGCCATGTCGATAGCGTGTCTTACCATTATGAGTGTTGCTACCTTCAACTAATCTCCTATTCGCATGATCCAGCAAGCGCAATCTCAATAAGTCTTTCGAGGTGCGGCTACTCCGTAAGTGCTCGCGCATGAAACAGTCGCGATGGGCGTCTGTCGAGACAGTCCGGTCGCACTCGCCTCAAGCAGCCAGCCTACCTACTGTACTCGCCCCTCAACGCCTGCTTCCTCGATATGTTGACTGCGCCCCCCAATTTCGCCTTTGCCATCAAAAAACAATATTCTTGAACATCTCTTGAATCCTCTTACCACCCTTCAAACACAACATCATTCCGATCTTGCGAACATCATCAGTAGTCAAAATGCGCTTCCTCCAGACCTTCCTCTTCGCCGTGCTGGCAGCACTGGCCCTTGCGCAGACACAACAGAATTACATCAATTACCCCAGTACTGGCTTTGGCGCTCAAGCAGGTCAACAACTGACCATCACCTGGCAAAACCCATCATCCAGCACTGTTACCATCCGCCTCACCCAAGGCACAGTCGCCTCTCCTAGCGATGGCCAGGTTTTAGTCTGTGAGTAGCATCCTCTCTGCATGGCCCATGCAGCAGCCCGTAGAAACCAAGAACACAACTGACAATCATCTTCATAGCTGGTGTCCAAGCCTCAGCGAAGACCGCCACCTTTACAATCCCAAGCAACGTCAACAACGCTCAGTACAACATTGAAATCGTCGATGACTCAAACACCCAAAATGTCAACTTCTCCCCTGGCTTCACCGTTGCTGGTGCCACTGCAGGTCTTTCCTCGGCATCATCCGGCTCATCCTCAGCCTCAGCGTCTTCTACTGGCTCATCGTCAATGAGCATGAGCTCGATGGCTGCTTCTTCCGCGTCTAGCGCCTCCCGATCTGCCAGCTCCGCAGCCAGCTCAGCCAGCTCACTCAGCTCATCTGCGGCCAAGAGCAGTGGCAACACATCAGCTAGCTCTGCGGCTGCGTCTGCATCTTCATCTGCTAGCTCTGCATCTTCGTCTGCATCGTCTGCATCCTCATCTGCATCTGCAGCGAGTAAATCGGCCTCTACTACCGCCTCATCCTCTGCCTCGTCTGCGACGTCCGCCGCTGCCGCAACTTCAACTGCCGCTCCCCACAGTGGCGCCGGTATGGTCAGAGCTGGTGGTATGGCCGCTGTATTGGCTGGTGTTATTGCTGTCTTTTAAACAACTCACTCTGGCAGGGAAGGATGTTGGATGTCTTTGGTTCCAGTTCGATTGTCATGAGAACCGTTGTTCCGAAAGAGAAGGAATTCGAAGGACAGAAACAACATCCTTGATGTACAATTCAGCACCACAGACTGGTTTCTTTAGAATTATGTGTTCATAGCATTACCGTTTGTACATACGTACACTCACATACTTTTCTTGGTTGGGTTTAGGCGCACCGCACTGCGCAGTGCTGTATTCAACAACCATAACAACCATAGCAAAATTGCTATAGGAGTGTTCGAGCTTCTACGTATTATTAGGAAATCCACAAAATATCAAACACTCAAAGCAAGCAGACGTTTACTGTAAACCAGTTTCCACGTGAAAGTGGTCACTCACTGATCAGCAATGCATAAGTTGATTTCTTATCCACTGCCATGCATATAGACGCGTACCACGAGCAAGGATGCAAGTTTCAGTCCCACACACTGGCAATAATTATTTCACTATCCGGGTGCTGTATAACGTGATTGGGAAGCCACTTATATCTCTCCTTTGCACTCCATACTTGGTAAATATTTGTTATGATCATGGCCATGGTTATAACTAGATTAAGACCCTTCCCGCCCTGCCCGGTCCTGAACTACCAATGTCGAAGGTATTTAAATTCGGTGGCAGTCGGGCTTGTGATGCGCGATAAGTCCTGTGCTTGTTTGCTTGTATAGTAAAACTGAGGATGCTTAGATGATGGATTCGTTATGGATGTAAGAAGTCCGTTGCTTGTCGTAACGAGGAGGTCTGTCTGGTAGTCTGGCTGTCGATTCGGAGTATGTGTTTAGACAGAAAGGATGTTGAGGTCTGGAGCAAACGGAGCGGTATGATGCTGGTGGTTATATTCAAGGTCTTGGTAGACTCGATGTCAGGTTATTTGTTGGGCGGAAGTCTATGTGGTTTTGGGTGATGGCTTTGACTCTCGAAGAGGATAAGGTGCTCGAGGACTGAGGTATTTTCGCAGTGTCGCGATGCTGGGAAGTAGATGGAATGATCATCTCCTGGGTGAGGATGGGACAAGTCCTTATGCAAGATTTCGCGGTGTTGAGGTAAGATAGAAGTCCTAGCGCATGGCGTACACCTATGTTTCTTCCTGGTTTCCGCCAGTCTCTCCGCTTATCCACCACTCTCGACTCATGCAGATATCGTATGCAAGCTTGGCCATGCTAAGGCTCTTGCAGTTTCAAGATTTCACTTAGAAACTCTTCAAAGCTGAGCATGACATATCCATCTCGATCTTCGTCGTAATTCTTGAAGACGTCCGTCATCCGTTTCAGTCTTATGCATGCCTGCACGAATAGATCAAAACTCATGCCTCCGCCAGCCATGTCTTGTCTACTTCCTCTTCTTACATTTCCTCTCTCATTAAAGGTTGTGTACAGCAATCCTGTAAAAGGCTGGCTTAGCCTGTATCCAAATGCCACCAGAGCATTCGAGAACTCTGGTAACGAGATTTTCCCAGATTGATCCTCGTCAAATCGCTCGAAGAGTTGACGCCAGGCGGCAAGAAATCGCCACAGATTTTGAAATTCGGAGAAAGAGAGGGAGGGGCCGGACGGCGCAGAAGGTGGAGTGGTGCTGAACATGCGCATTAGCGAGCGGATAGTTAAAGGATCGAAGGGAGTGAAATCGGCGTTCACGAGGGCAGAGCCCAGTTCGGAGGTTGTGAGACCACCAGTCTGGGAGGCGTTCGCAGCACGGAAGAGAGGGTATAGGTCTGCACTGTCGGCATCGGGTGGTGGGAAGGATTGTTGTGGCGGACGCGCAGCATATTGTTGTTGTTGTTGTGGTGTATGCTGCTGATGGTATTGATTGGGTGAAGGACGTTGGCGGAGGCTCTGGCCATAATCTGCTTGAGGGGGAGGTGAGTGCACGGAGTTGTTGGGATGGTTGTTGTAGTCGTGATTTGTTTGTAGGTTCGGGGGTTGTGGTCTATAGGACTGTTGCGCTGCGTACACAGCTGGAGAGGGTCTTCGATCTCCTGGTGGTGCTTGATTAGAAGGTATTTGTTGCTGCTGTTGGTATGGTCTGGCTTGAGGTTTTTGTTGCTGTTGTTGTGTCTGTGGTCGGATGCGAAGCTGGCTCAAGGCTTGCGCTACCTGTTCCGGCTCTGCATGTCTAGAATTAAAGTCAATTTGAGAGCGCAAATGATGAGGCAAGGTACGTTGACTCACGCAGGCAGCGCATCTGGATTGAATGTTTTGTTGTATGCCATAGACGCAGTTTGGACTTTTCAGTAGGTGGTGGGGTAAGCAGGAGGTTGCGACACTGACTATACTATTTCCTGAGACAAAGATTCCGAACCACGATCAATACATTGTTAACATAGACTCGAGAATGATATCAACAGTAAGTGGGATACTCTTTGAATCAGTAGTGACTCTATCGCGAGCTCACGGCAGCCCTGTCATGTCGTTTGCCTTGAGGCTGACTCGATGTTGCTGCATTTTCGGGGCAGGGGCGATCTCGGCGGTCTCTATCTAGGTACCTTACCTCAGGAGGCAGTGTTGTGTACTTCGAATAATTCTAACTCAATAGGCTTTGAGATCCCTCATTTTCTTTCCGCACTGCCAACTCTCTTTCTGTCTGTCCCAGATTCTGCGCATAGACTTGCTGTCTCGTCAATGCTGTGAGGTATCGAGGCTTCGAAAGCGATTCTCACACCCAGCCGAAATGGGTGTTAGTCTACCATTCGCGTACAACGGCTCCAGCTGTGAGCCAGCCTGCTCATACGAGGGGACGGAGCAAGGCCAATAGGGTTCAATTAGCCCTACCTTATGGCTACATAAGCAGGGTTCACTGCCACTACTTTCATGCTCGGACTTTCAACAACACATCCATCATCATGAATAGTGTTGAGCTGTTCTATATTGTGGCCACGCGTCTTCTGGGCTGGGCTTACAGTACGCACACAATGCTCTGCCTGCAGGTGGCCACTACAGAGATCAGTCGTTACCTTCGAACATGCGGGCACCGAACTAAAAACAGAAATTGTCCGCATGTACAGTACAGTAGCAGTCAGATCCCTGAAAGAAACAGAGAGCCCAGAACAAGGATCTAACGATTTTCGAAGACATTTGCAGGACCTTTCCACATGTAGCAGTAGTGATGCAGACGGATCAAGTTTCATCTGTTTTCGAGAATGGTCCCTTGCATGGCGCTTACCGCGGCTGCGTTTGGATGTACGTTCCGAACCGCGAGTCGAAGTTTATGGACAAGGCTTGCTCAAGCGCGGTATGGGCCATGATGGATGGCTTGCAGTGGAATGACCCAGATACTAGTATGTTATCCCAACGTCACCGTGCTGAAGCATTTCTCTCACCGTCAAAACAATACTGCTCCTTTTGCATCTACCTACAGTTATGGCTTTTGATTCTGACACTGATTTCTGGTTATTTGGCTACGGGTATGCTCTCCTTCGTATACATCTCTGCTCAAGTCCTTGCTGACCGAGCAACCACGTGAAGGAGCTTGATCTGGAAACCTCCTCCACATTACGATCAGCGCGTGCCTGGTTTCATTAAAGGATACGTGCGGCGGTTCTGGCAGGTACGAGCTTCGCAAGCCATCTTTCGATCAATATCGCCTTTTCTAGCACCTATACTGACGCGTGTAGGCCAGGTAAGCGACACAGATTGTGAAGGATGGCATTGACTTACATGGAACAGCGAAGATCATCGTGGAACACCGGAGGCACCAGGTCGAGTTGTTACGCTCATTGAACGTTCATATTGGGAAACACTGAACGATACTGTACGCTTTCGCTGTTGTGGATGACACATATCGACTCACTAACTCGAAAAGCATCAATCAGGCCAGGACGACTGTGTGTGGGGTGTGGCTTATCACATAAAACCCTCAAAGGTAAAGGAGGTGCGGGAATACCTGGACATTCGCGAAATCAATGGATACAGCATCCAGTTTACTCCTTTCCGCCCAGCAAATCGAGACCAGCCAGATATCAGGTGTATGGTCTATATTGGTATGCCTGATAATCCACAGTTCCTTGGTGCCCTTGATCCTCAAAAGATTGCTCTCAAGATCAACGAAAGCCGTGGACCGAGTGGCGAAAATCGTGAATATCTATTCAATCTGGAACAGGCACTTGTCAAGCTGAGCCCGCAGAGCCACGACGAACACATCACAGACCTAGCCAGACGAGTTCGAGCTATGCCATTACCAGATCGCTCGAGGAGCGATCCCAAGGACATAATTCAAACACTGCACAAAACAACTAGCACGGAAGAACAAGAGGAAGTTGAAAAGAGTGTATGAGTGCAGCAAATTCAAACCCTGTATGCATAAATGCCAACTTTTACAAATGGGTATCTGTGTAGAGCTGACTGCCAAGCACCGTCGTCTGCGGTGGCCGCCGATATTTCACCTGAAGAAATGATACAGCTCCATTGTTCGCCTTACGGCCCGAAGTTCGCATCATCACCTTGCTGACCACCATAGTTGTTGCCTTGTGGGTACTGTTGCTGGTTGCTATAACCACCTCTGCCCTGATAGCCTCCGCGTTGGTAGCCTCCACGTCGGTCGCCTCCAAAATCGCCACCACCGCGGCTGGAATAACCACCACCACCACGGCTATTGTAACCGCCATCATCACGGCTAGAATAACCTCCTCTTTGTCCTCCACCACGCGAGCTGCCGCCACCCCTACTGTCGGTCGCGTAATCAACTCGTATCTGGCGGCCGTCGAATCTGCGGCAAGATCAGTTTCGCTGCAACATGAATTGTCACATGTTTACACACTCAGCGTTGTTCATGCTGTTTCGAGCCTGTTCCGCTTCTTCTGCTGTCGCGAAACGGACGAAGCCAAAACCTCTGCTGCGATTTGTGTCGCGGTCTTTTACCACAACCTAACCCAATCAGCACGGTTCAGATCAATTTGACTGACGCAAACAAGATACGTACCGCTTCCTCAACTTGGCCAAATTGCTGGAATCCTTCTCGCATTGTCTCATCACTGGTATGCCATGCAAGACCCCTGTCACGAGTCAGCACGCCAAGCGGTTCGCATTCGCAACTGCGTACCCAATGAACAGTTTTGTAGTTGAAAGTTGAGCCATGGCGAAATATGTTTACTACCTCTTTGCAATATCTGTGTGCACGAGTGGTCCGAATATGGTTGGTATACGAACTGGTAGCAAGGCAGAGATTGAGAAATCTCCAGATGGGGAGGCAACTAGTTGGAAAAGAATTGTTCTCCTAACGTGGGGAGTGATTGGATCTTTCCAAGGTTATGATGTTGAGCGAATCAAACGGCGATTCAGCAGAATCGGCTAGTGAATAATTCTGAAGATGCAGTGACTGTCCGGTTCAGCTGCAGGAGCGGTCAGAATCGTTTGCAAGGACGATCACTATCTCTTTATGAGTGACACGGAACAATTCTAGTACATCGGCAAACAGGCAAGTCTGTTCATATCGGCGGTCTCTTCACGATGCGAGAAACCCTATCGTGTATATTTTACCGAATAGGTCCGTTCATGTTTTCGACCATGCACGTCACGAGAACCGTTTGATGGAGGGGACAACTATTGGATCAACACCAGCGGTAACGAGCATCCCTTACAGGAACAACCCCGCGTACCGTCAACCCTAAGACGAAACCAAGGTGACACAGATCCACGAGTGGAGGTTAGTATGACGGAGGCACGATCGGGAATCACTGTACCGCAATTCTGTACTGGTACACTTTGTTCTGATGACAACAGAACCACGTGCACCGGCTTATCGTCATCAACGTCAGCGAAAACCAGTGTGGGTTTTCTAAACTTTGTTGGTTGAACCCAGTCCTTCAGCCGTACAGCAATCCGAAAGCTCGGAACTGTGACTTGGAGCATCAGACACAATTCTGCAAATGGTTCTGGTGGATATCTAGGTCGCTCATCTCTCAAGAACTGCACGAGCTCAAATATGTCAAAGCTCATAATCACTTGAGATAGACTATGGAAATTTTCAGACGAGAGAGTATAGGCCAAGCAGGTAATTCAGATTTTTGACGGTCAAATGTTCAGAGCGTTTGCTCAGCGGCCAAATAGTCCCAGTACGTGAGCGAAATCTCACACTGACCTCTTGTTGCGGGGCTTCCTGAGCCTGTAGAACGTCTTTTTCACTGAGCTTTGCCTAAAGCGTGTTGAGTTACAGTATGGTTCAAGGCTTAGCTGAGCTTAGAGTTGAGCTGACGCACAGTCTGATACGAAAGATGGTACTGCTCAAGAAACAGCATTAACAGTGACGAAAACGCTCAGCTGATGCCCTTGGTTCAAGAGATGCGTCTCGCCAGCGGCATCAGGCACATCACCTTCGGATGACGATATTGAGTTTAAAGCAATAGTGAATGGCAATCTCGTGAAAAAGAATATGCACTCGATGAACTTTCTATCTCGCTTACCAATCAGTTTTGGATACGTCAACGCAGTACTATTCTACAATAGAAGTCACGTCATTTATAGTAGCACTCTCATCAGGGCTCTTGACTCAGCTGTGCAGTAACTGGTGTGCCGGAAACCTTATCTCGCGTCAGTCCTGGGTTTCCAGGGACCACAGATCTTGATGCCAATAAACCGCGCTGCTTGCAATTCATTCGCGTCCACTCGATTAAAAACTGCTTTCGCTTTTCCGTCGACGGTGAGGTTCAATTACGACCGATGCGCACGCACACGGTTGGACGTGGGCTTGACTGGTAGTAGCACCTTTCTCTAGCACCTACTTTACTCAGAGCTTAGAATGCAGCCGCGACCTCTCGTCGCAATTACCATGCTCATGTACCCCCTTCTGCTGCATCACTGGTAAATGGCGAGTTGAACCCTCAGAGACCTTGAATCCGTTTAGATGATCAGACCATCATGTGTTGAAGACGAGGAATGCTGGAGACCAATAACGACAATTCCAGAGAACATGCATATGTAGAAAAGTGGCTAGCTAGGTTAAATAATTGTGAACGAGAGACTGACAATCTTGCTCTAAATCTGGAGGAGAAGTACTGCGATTGAGTTCCTAGTTGCCAACCATCATACTCACTGCCTCTACAGAAACCACGAGAATCGCCATCGCAAAAGATCTCCCCTCACACACCATGCAGAACAGTCTCGACGCGCCCCTGCATCGTCGCAAGTGGCCACGAAAGCGAATCACGACATCACCAAGACAGTGTTTCGTCTACACTCACCGGAGCAAGTTCCTCGGAGGGCGAGACAACACATTCCTCAAGAGGGCAGACAATCTAATCTAGCTCGTGAGCATAGACGTCATGCTCCCACCGAGAAGGCTCTCGACAATCAGGACAATGTGGACGAGAACTATCAACCAGTACTTCGATCTCGAGATTGCAACCATGAAGTTAGAAGGCCTTCAAGCGATCCAGTAGCACCGAGAACAACGGACAACAGAAGGAATGACAAATTCGACTTCGTGCAGAAGTATGAAAAGAGACCACGGCGTAAGACAAAAGTTGACAAGTATGAATACAAAGGCGAGACCAAGTCCAAGGTTTCCGCAACAGGATCAGCATTGACTGGGCGCAAGCGAAAGCTGAAGGATGCAATGTTGAACGAAGACTTTCGAGCCACCAATGTTGATAGCGAACGAGTTACATTGAAACCTAAGAATACTCGTGAACTCTTCAGCAAGAGCAAGTCTTCATTTCCTATAGCTGGTTGCGATTTGCCTGATCTCACTTTCACGAAAATGGATTTCTTGTCACGTCCAACCGGGGGGGATAGAGGAGATCATCGTGCCAAGTGCTTCGAACAAAGCAGAGGCACGGATAAACAAAGCAAACGCAGCACCATGATGGAAACTCACTTTGGCACTCTCAATTCGACGACTACAGATGGTGATCGACAGCAAGGCAATTTGTATCATGCAGAACTGCGATGGTCTCGGGATCAGACTTCGAGGGTTGAACCAAGCGTCGAGGGTCGCAGAGATGATTCCTATCCATTATCCAACACCGTATCAAAACGGTCGAACGCTAGATGGGTAGTAAATCCGGAGGAGCTTAGAGTCAAGCACTACATATCAACAAAGCAGAGTGCAGACGTTAGCGATGCAATATCATGGTCTACCTCGCCGCCACGAACAGCAAGAGCAGCCTTGTTTACAGATGGACAACGTGACAACGAAGATGTAACACATGCCTCGTCAGGGCATCTTCGGCATGAATCAAATGGAAAGGTGTCACGTCCTTCTGACCTAATCAAATCCGACAGTAGTGTCAGCAACCCCCTCTTCAACATTTTCACCGAGAGACTTCTGTATATGAAACCACAACTGGAAGTCTACGTTGCGAACGCCGACGAGAATACACGTTATCAGTCCCTGGACGACTTGAAAAAGATCTCACAGCAAGTATCTTTAAATAATCTACGTTCAAGCTTTTTGCCTCGAAGCAACGGACACGAGGATAATCTTCCTAAGCATCCGCATGGGGAGATCGGTATAGACAGGAGTTCCAATATAGAGCCACCATTCGGCAGCGCGCTTGCTACGCACGGGCCACAATTTTATCTAAACGACCATCGAAAAACACAACAAGGACGTGATAGTGTGGTGCAAATAGATCGCCAGTACCATGATAGTCATATGCTTGCGCGGACCCCGGAGCACCCGCCAGTGTATCACTCCGATTCGAATCGTGTATATGTGTCTCAGCCAACGTATTCGCATCCATCGCCCACGACTCATCCCGACGGTCTGCAACCAATAAAAGACAATCCAAGAGAGGTTGTCAACAACCTCTCAAGTGAAGTCGAAGATCGAACTTGGCACTTTTCTGGTCAACGTGAAGATGTCTCTCTGTGTCATACCATCCTGCCCTTGGAAGATCTAGATGCTTTTGATCTCGAGCTGCTCGAATCAACCCGGACACATACTCAATCCCACAGCAGTCCATTACCATGGGACCAATATGCCTGCAGTACCACTATCGAAGGCACGCATAGCCCTCAGAGACAAGATGAGACAACACAACCGCGACTCGAATCGCCGGCGCATGTAACGAGGTACACACGGGCACATAATGTCGTGCGGCATAAATATGTGCCACCTCATGAGGCTCTCCCAATACCACAAGTACTTCGACCTTCTCTGCTACTAAAGCAGGCCGATGAGAGTTTCAATCCTTTCAAACGTCCCCATCTGTTGCATTGACTATTGCATTTTGGCTATAATCTTCGGAATGTCGTTTTGGGCAAGTGCATACAATTTGGCTGGCGGGCTTTCGTCTGTTGGTGACGAGCTTAGGTGGTGACACAGATCAGAAGAAAATTTTGAGACTTGATGATGAATTTACTGATACCTGCGAGTTGCATGCACAGAACTCATCGAATCTAGCACTATGATATGTTTGCCTTACCACAGCTTTCAAAGTTCTTAATTGAGAGAAAAAGCAGTACATAACAGTAACTGCTTCAAATAAGGTCAAGTAATGATAACGTTAAACCTCTTTGAGACTCAACACGGTCCGGATCCGGATGAACTTATCCGAATTCTAATAGACAAGCACTGACTCTATAATTTCTCATTGCGTGACACTTGCTAACACATTAGAATGAGCACGCTCACTTACCTTTTCTTGGAATCTAAGTAGACTCACCGCTTCCTGACAAGCTGACACCTCTCAATCGGTACACCCATCACCTGCCACCAGCACATACTCAAAACATATACACACAATCCACAGTCATCACGAACAACAATTTCCAACATGGCTACCACACAAGGCACCAACGAGCCAAAACTTCTCCCAAACATGAAACGCCACCAATACGGAGATCACATCCTCCAGACATACGACGTCCTGATCCCAGAACGAACATCTTCCCAGGAACAAGACTCACAACAAAAATACTGGATAGTATACATCCACGGCGGCTACTTCCGCGACCCAGCCGTCGATTCCACATCCTTCCAACCAACAATCTCCCTCCTCGAGTCCTCATCCTCTTCCTCATCAACTGTAAAATCCCAAATCGCCGGCTACACTAGCATAAACTACCGCCTCTCCCCTCACCCCTCCCAACCCGCACACCTCACCACCGCCCGCTGGCCAGACCAACCAACTGATATCCTGCACGCCATATCCCATTTACAATCCCACTACCCATCCTCAAAACGCTATATCCTGGCAGGTCACAGCGTCGGCGCAAGTCTAGCGTTCCACTTCGTTGCGTCGACTCTGCACTCCCAAACCAACAATGGTATCACCCCACCAGCAGCGCTCCTCGGCCTCTCAGGAATCTACGACTTCCCCGCCATCCACATCTCGCACCCGGAATACGAAAGTCTAACTAAGAACGGCATGGATAGCAAGTTTTATGGCGATGCGAGTCCGGCTTTATATCCGTCTTCTGCATACACGGACACACTTACAACGACGAACAAATCACAAACAGAGGTGGAGAGTAAGAAGGCTGTGGTTGTGCTGGCGCATTCCCATGATGATGGCCTGGTTCCTTGGCAGCAGGTTGAGCGCATGACTTCTGTTTTTGATAAGGATCAGGGTGTTGAGTGTAGGGTTATTGAGATTAGGGGGGAACATAATAAGATTTGGGAGGATGGGAGGGAGGTCGTTAGGGCGCTGGAGGGGGTTTTTGGGGAGATGCTTTGAGGGTGAGGGTTAGCGAGGTTGGGGAAGGGTTGATGGATGAGGGAGTGAGTGAGTGAATGGGGTTGGTGCGTGGTTTTGGTGGTGGTGGTGGTTCTGGTATGGGAGCTGTGAATGGATCGTGTAACGACGATGATGCATAGACGAACGAGCATATGTGTGTAGCTGGCTAGCTATTGTACTATAAATACCTACCTGCCTACCTACCTACTTACTTACTTATCTATCTACCTATCTACCTACCTCTACACTTATCTATAGTGGATCCCTCCGTCCCTCCTTTAAAGTACGACTTAAGAGTCACGGTTTAAGAATTAATTACGATTAAGTGGCTCTATGTAGAAGTATATATAGATACAACAGATATAGACACCGGTGTAGCGGGGTAGGATAAGTATGTATATACTTATAGTAAGCAGTAAGCAAGTAAGCAAGCAGTGCGTATCTAGACGCTAGTACACGAGACTAAAACCTACACTCGAAGGGACTTACTCTAGATAAACTAACCGAGTGGGATAGGTAAGGTACTGTATGTATTGTATGTGCTATAGAAGATGGAGGTTTGGTTGATGGAAATACATACGTGAATGATTACCTTTAGGTACAGTTTGGGATTTGTTTGACTTTACTCTATTACGTACGTACGTACTTGACTTGATCTGACTTGAGAGAGTTCGGTTTAGATTTATTATCAACAAGATCTGCGTTGACTACAGTAGTAGCATATGATAGTATTATCTCTCCAGTTAACTACCGTCTGTTCCACCAGCCTTTCCTCTTCTACTTCCTCTTCAACTTCCACTTCTACCACTGAACGTTCCCAACCTGCGTATTCTCACTATCATCCCAAGTCGCCCCTCCCGTCTTATTCATCGATGACGGTGTCGGCGCTGATGTCTCAGCAGTATTCGAACCATTTCCTTTCAGACTCTCCTCAATAGCGGCCTTCAATTCCGGGTCGTCATCGTCGAGGCCTTCCCATCCATCAGCTCCGTGATTGGCAATGCTGCCTTGCATACGACTCTGACTTGCAGTTGGCCACGATGCATCGTTATTAGTATTTAGCGCATTATGACCTAACTGCGCTGAAGCCGGGTCGAGGTGCTCGACGTTGTGAAATTGTATTGCTGGGGCTTGGATACTGTCTGGAGGTAGGGAGGTTATTTGGCTGGGTTGACCGGCGAATTCGTGATGTGAGGATTTTGGGTTGGGGTGCGAGTGGTATGTTTCTGTTGGTGGTGTGTCGGTGCCTAGGGGTCGGAGATTGGGTTCAGCGCTGGGATGGCTATGGCCTTCGCTGGTATAGCCTTCGTTGGCTGGAGGGGCGGTTGGGAGTTCTACTATGTTGCGTTTGAGAGTTTCTACGACAGGTTCAGCGTCGGATAGCTGGTTAGCGCGGACGTAGACGAGAAAGTATGCGTTGGCAGGGGTGTAGCCGGAGTTTGGGTTGCTTGAGTCGCCTTCTGGGTTGCCGAAGATTTCGTTGCGATTTAGAACGGGTGTGACATAATCATCGTTGTATTTGCGCCAGACTTCATTGACATGATCGTAGATGTAGATCCAATAGTGGCCACTACCAACTGTACCTCGATGGAAGAATGCTGCGTGCAGTTTGTATTTATGTCGCAGGAATGCACTGTCAACGAAGGCACTTTGAATTTGCTGCTCCAGAGTTGCAATTCTGATTCTTAACTCCTCTCGTTCCAGACGACTCTTCTCCGATAATTCACTTAATCTTGATGTAAGTTCTGCAGATGGCATGAGGTCTTGAATATTGTCCGTTGCTGCAATGTCTGACAGATGTTGGAGTGCTGCAACAGCCTTGCTGAGTGATTCATCAACAGATGGACTGCCATTTGGTTCGAGTTGTTTCAGTCGTGCTTGTAAGATTCTGAGTTCGTCCTTGTCGGCCCATGTTTGCATTCGTCGCTGTACCAAAACGCTATCATCAGGAGCATCTAGATAACGATCCATGAACAGGGTGTCGGGAATGTTCACATGGTTATTCAATTTACGTTGAGTTCCGGTAGTATCGTATACAGCCCGTCCCAAATTTATTAGAAGCACAGGTGGCAACTTTGTGATCGATTCATAGCGGACGAATGGGGTGCCTTCGATTATCTCTCGATCGAATCCATTATCCAATGATGCATAAAGATCAGTTGGATGGTTTTCGATAGGTGCAAATAGAAAAAGAAATGGTCGTGGAGCATCTGGAGAAGCATTACCTGCCAGATAATGATACCGTACAGCACCGTTGAAAGTGTCATGAATAACATCCTGCTGTTCTCCACTTTCGTCGTACCCTTTTGCTTGAATTGCTGAGGAAAGTTGTATTATGGCATGATTTATGACTTCTGAAACATCTTGCTGACGTGCCCATTCTTCGAGTGTACGAGTAGCTGTGTTTCGCGGCGGTACTGGAGGCGGCCGGGATGGCGGTGGTCCAGGCGGTGGTTGGTAAATCATGGGTACATCTTGAATCGAACCAGTCGCGTGCTGTTGGGTGGTTGGTGTATTGGATGAGTTCTCATTCTGCTGTTGCTTTTCCTCATCTGTTGGTGTGTTTAGCTGGGCTCCATGTTGAATATTCTTAATTTCCCCTGCTGTCTCTTCGGCAAGCATCGTCGACTCACCACCAGCATGATCATCTTGTTTCGTCGGTACATCCAAATCAGCTGATTTTTCAGCAGCCTCAACATGCTCCACATCTTGCAGGGCGTTCTGCGAAACAAGAGTGATGTCACTTGCAGTATCGTTGTCGTGGCTGTCTGTTATTTCTTGCGGCTGAACAGGCTGTGCGTCTACAGTTTGGATTTGCGACTCTAATGGTCTCGATATGTCCATCTGATCAGGTGATTGCAGTGGTTGTTCAGCTTCCACTGCTATCGCAGATTCTGGTAGAGGGCCAATCTCTGGTCGACCACCAACCATACCAAGTGTTGGACGTCGTTGGAGGCTTGTCGTTGTGGAACGTCTTCGACCAGTTTTGACATTCTCTGTTTCGAGCGTCAAGCGTGCTAATTCTTGCGCTGGACGTATGGCGCGACTGGAGGAGGATATCATCTGGTCAAAAAGTTCAGCAAGCTGAGTAACAAATCTTTGTGCTGACCTCATCTCGGCAACCGATATTGGTCGCTGTCCAACTCGCTTGTCTAGGAGTGCTACTAAATCTTGTCGTTTGTATTCGTCGAAATTGAGGACCACATTCCGCACCGCGGTAATGGTAAATAACCATTGTAGGAGACTGTTGAGATAGCAAGTGTTTCCTATGTTGTCAAGCCCAACTGGTTCGGTCGCAGATGTACGCGGGGGCTGAACAGGAACTGATTGACCTCCTGGCATCTGTAGCTTGTCCTTGAGATTTGCACTATTGTTGTGTTCGGCAATAGTTTCGATTGCTTTCCGTAATTTAGCTGAGTTTGAGCTTTGTTCATCAACTCGTGCCTCGTATATTGCATAGAGTGTGTCGTCATCAAAGGTTCGGTCTTCCACACCGAGCAGTGTGTATGCCTCTCCGACGTCCATCTTCTCATCCTGTATCTCGCCTTGAAAGCCCGAAGCTATGAAAGCCTGTAGTGATTCGCTCTTGCGATGGTCTGCGATAAGTCTCAAAGCCTTTTGTGCCATTTCTCGGTTGCCTGTATTATCGCTGATCTTGCTTGTGTACATAGCTGAGATGAAGCTATCGTCAGTATTGTCACCCACGTCAAGAAATCTTAGTGCATCTTCGTATGTTGAGACGGTATTCCTAGCAAAGTCAATAAGACGTTGGCTGCCCCTGTGTTCACCAATGATAGCCAGGCTTTCGCGCATTTGTTGTTCCTGCATTGGTGCATCTGATAATCGAGCCTCAAAGCTTCCAATGACTACATCCTCGCTAACATCGTCATTCGTCAAACCGATGGACCTGAATGCATCGGCTAACGTTTGTTCACCATAACGACCTATTGATCGTTCTATAGCTACCTGATTGCCTAGCTTTTCACTGTTTCTTTGCCGTTGAACATCTTCAAGCGCAGTCATCAGCTGCGCAGTAAGTTTGAGGTCGTCACCGATGAAGGCCATTTGGCGCTGATATGCCCAGGTAATCAATTCGTCACTGGCGTCTTGAGGGATTTGGAGTATATTGAACGGGCTTTGAAAACATATTAGCAGAAGATTCGAATGTGTGAGACATTTCTTACCGTGGGCGTTGGCTTAGGGCAATACGTTTTGCTCTTGAAGCAGGATCACGATCATCTTGAGGAAAGTCAGTAAGGTTCTTATATTGAAGGCACGAAGAGAACAAACAGTTTTGACAACTAAGAACGCGCGATATTTGGAATATGGCGGATTCAAGCTTTGTTGTATCTTGAGATGCTTGCTTTTCCTCTACCGGACGGTTTGCTATCAACACATCAAGTTCAACAAGGATATTGTCTAGAAAGACATTTTGAGGTTTTTGCAACGGTTCAGGCTCGTCAATATCTTCAGGTGAAGGGATGCGCCACACACCCGAAGCTGACTATTCTAATCAGTATGTCTTGTTCGTTGAAACGTCAAGATTCGACTCACCTCGTACTCAAAACCAAGCATTTCCAAAACATCCTTACAAGCAGTACCGTCTGGGCCGTACCTAACAGCAAATCGCTTGTTGGTCCCGCTGATTTCTCGCTGAGCTCCTGACTTCCATGTATTCCCAATATACGTTCTAAGATCAACGAGCACGTCCAAAGGTGAAGGCCGTCTCATGCCTTCAGTGTAACCTTTCTTCCATTCGAAGGCGGCAGCTGTCCTCTTTGCGAGAAGCTCCTTATCCACCAGCATATGGATAGTCTCCTCAGTGAATACGGGTGGTGTCAAATGGACGGTGACCACTGCCGAACATGTACTGGAGGTACATTCATAGACATGTATTTCATTCGAGTGTACTAAGTCTTCCGTCGCTGATTCCTCCGACAGCTTGTGCAACTCTTTATATGCAGCATCTTGTCTCCAAGATACGCTTTTCAGGTGGTGCAGCGGGCTCTCCCATGTTGGACACGGCCGGTCCTGCCATCCTTGCCTGTAGTCGACTATCAGGAGGAGATGCACGCGACACCTCTGACAAATGGCAGCAACTGTCCAAGTGGATTCTGGAGCTGGTCGTTCATCAACAGCAGGCGGCGCCGACTGTCTCTTTTTCAAACAGAAATCGTGCTGACAACTGCCTTGCGGTACGAGTTGTGCCACAACTTGGGCTCGAGTGTGGTTTCGTATGTCATCGTCGAGAGAAAGATTACCGGCCTGCTGAGGCTGTCTAGGGTCATAGAGGATGAGATCTTCGACGAGGGTTGGTGCGCTACGGCCTGCAACCAGAGTCAGACATCGGTTCGTTCAATGTTTAGCTTTGCGCATCTACCTGGCCCTGTCGAAGGGAATGGCAAGCTACGGTCGTGTACGTCAGCCATACAAGGAGAGGTGTGAGCAAGCCAACAAAATTATCTGGTCGTGTTGGAGTTGCCCAAGGCGGAAGCAACAGGTGCCGAAGTAACTACTACATGGAAAGATAAGTCCCAGGTTGACAAGTCATAGAAGGATTCGTGTTCTACTGCCAATGTCCGGCTGGGCAAAGTTGCTACTCAGGTCGATGAGATTCTTGTAGCATGCCAGTAGGTCGCCGCAAATCAGAAGTGTAAGTGTAGAGAAGACGGTTTTGCTTCCCGTGCAGTCTAAGCAGCTTGAGGTGTGAAGCGCCCAAGGCAACCGTGAAATACACACCTGTGGTGGACAATTACTTCGTCTTCAATGTACAGTACACAGAGTCAACCCTCTGAGCTCCTGCAACAGTACTTGGTACATGTAGGCTTTCATGAAACACAGCACTGGCGGCATGACGCTACTAATGCAGCTGTCAATGCTATACGCCAAGCTTTTATAGACGCCTTTCCCCGGCCGCTGGAGCTACGATCAGCCTCAGGACTGCACGTCGAGAACTTCAGAACAACAGCCTACCCTCGAACTCAAACCGACGTCGCACACGATATCAGCCACAGTCTCTTACAGTCCGACCCGATCCTTACGAAGCCTTACCGCCGATGGTGTGACCTTCTTTAGAGCTTGTCGCATTCACTAAGCAATCACAATGAATGAGATCAAAGGCGTTCAACTCCCTGATCCCGGTTCCGTGGAGGTTGCCTACCAGCCACAAGATGCGATTGGAAATGCGATTAAGAACACTATAGGAGTGGGAACTGCAGGATTGTTCGTTGCAGCCGTGCAGAGCACAGTTACGAAGAACAATGTTGGCGCCTTTAGTGTGTTCACAAGATTTGGAGGCACCACAGCAATGTTCGGTTGGTATATTCGTTCTGACTGAAGTGACTGGAGTACTCATTCGTTTTCTAGCTGCTATGGGAGGATCATATGCGTTTGTAAGAACTGCCTCAGCGAACCTACGAAGGACGAATGATCCATACAACGAGATGTTTGGTGGTTTGGTAGCGGGTGCAATAGCAGGAATGAGGAGTGCGTTGCTTGACCTCACCCTGTTGTCCTAACTCTAACTTGTCGCCAGAATTAACGTTCCCGTCCCTATTGGGCAACAGTTTGGCGTTGGGCACGATAGTTGGGGTGGCATCGTATACTGGAACAGCCATGTTCGGCACTCCAGACATGCATCCTCCCGAGGGAAGGTGGCCCACCAAAGAGGAGCTGAGGAAGAGATTTGCCCGTCCCATCAATGAGACGATTAACGAACTGGGAGAAGGAAGAGGTCCGTGTTTCGTTGAACATCAAATTGGAACATTAACTGACACCGAGATTAGGAATTTATGGCGCTGGCTATGCTGAACGACGGAAGCAGCGTCTGAAGGACAATTACGGCGTGGATGTTCCAGACCCATATTGGCAGACTAAGGCTGAGGCGGAACCTATGAGATGAAAGGACGAAGAGCAGAAAGCGCAAAACTCTCTGTTTGAAGCACGAACTTCAAATTCCGTATCAGTGGGCTGGCGACAATTTTACTGAACTCTGTGAACCTCGAATACCGAGCAAAAACCACATCATGACGGAGATGTATGGTCAGTGTGGTAAGGTTCGCATTCGGCAGTCAACCGTAGCAATTGTATATATCTCGCAGCCTTCCCAAAGGTGGCCGTTTACACATTTCGTTTGTTTCGGTACAAGAGAAAAGATCTTTCCGCTTCATCGATCAGGCTCCAGGGCTTTGAGGAGGTCTCCATAACCTCACCACTCATGCAGTGTTCGTCAACTCGTAGCAGCCAACGACACCAAAAATCATTCATTAGTACTAGTTGAGTTCAAGCACACTTCATTCCTACTAATGGTGGTGTGCCATTGCAAACTCAACACCATATGCGTATTGAAATCGTCTACGAGGATGTCTATCTATGATCGCATCTAGGCCTGATCAGTGTATGTTAGACGACGAGGTGGTGTAGCTTGTTTACATGGTTAATTGAAGCAAACTCTTCTTTCCGCCCACAAGGCTAGCAATCTGGTGTGCTTACATACAATCTCAACTCCCTTACCAGAGGAGGGAGTAATCAATTACGTTAATAATTGCCTTTTCGCACCCAAATCTGCGGTCTCCATGTTTGTACTTGTGGTCAGTGGATATCGTTATACATGAATCTCGGATGTTTACTGCAGCTGGAATAGCCAGACCAAGGGCCGGGTGATAGACAGAACCCAAAGAGGTTATGCGTGGGGAGATTTTTATTGGAGCCAACACGCGCCAGCGGTATTTGAACGAATTACCACCGTTTCCGATCGGTTAGACTGGGGTAATGGCGTTATAATGGGGAAGCTCATCGGTGCCTAAGCTTCGATTAGCGGCGCCTAAACAGCTCTGTCTCGGCGTTTGGTTGCGCGGACGACGAGGCAAGCTCTCCTTGTGGCCCAAGGTTCAACACCTATTGGTCTGATGTCATGGATGAACCTCAATATGCTCTGTACCAGTTTTGAACTGCTTGACCACCGCTAGTAATTCCTCAATTAACGTCGCACGAGTACCACTACCGATCCTGCTTGCGCTGGTTCTTCCTCACTACGTTCATAGCATACTTACTGCTGCACTGCTCAAGTTGAAGCACCAAAGCGATATGCACTCGTCGTGACAGCTCGAGCACGCCCACATTGCTTTTAGAAAGCTACTACCATGTCGCGCCCGGTCACTCCAGCTTTGGCCCATTCAGCGCTAGACTTGGACACACCCGACCTACAGCATGAAGGCTACACTGGTTCTCGACCCGTGTCTCGTGTGGGGCCAACAGGAACTGGTGTTGAGACTGTCGATCACTACACCGGAGCACCACACGAGACTTCGATGTTATCGCAATCGGACGGCTTACACGACCATCATATGCTGAACGATAACTCCTCTGTTGTTCAACCGGGTACTTCACAGATGTCTCAGTCGCAAACCATGGTGTCTTCACCGCGCGGAACATTAAAGAAAAAATCCTCTCTTAGACATGGAGGGAGCGTGAAACGGTCCGGCAGCAAGAAAGAAACCTATGCAGGCTCAGTCAAGTCTTTAAAGCTGGGTGAGAAGGAGAAATACGAACCCAAGCCGGAACACAACAGTGCTTTCTACTGCCCAGTTCCTATCACTGGTAGCCCGACCGACCTTTTGGCAGATCGATTTCAAGGTAAGCGAAGACCGACCTCAGAAGAGCTTCAACTAACAAGTGCAAGCATGGCGAAAAGTGTTGAAGGACTTAATTGCCTACTTCCGTGACATCCAGAAATCCTACGAGACACGTTCAAAGTCGCTATCTTCGGCCTCAAACCTGATAAATAACTCGTCTATGCCGAGTAATTTCTTGAGCACTGGTGGTCTGGCAGATGCTACACATATCCTCCGCGATTTCCACAAACTTTCGATTAACGAAGCCACCAAGTCTAAAGAGATTGAAAACGAGGTCATTCTGCAATTGACCGGTTTGCGCAGCGACCTCCAGCAGAAGATCAAGGAAATCAAAAGTTTGTCCGGAGATTTTAAGAATTCTGTCGGCAAGGAGCAGGAGGGCACGAGAAAAGCTCTGCGAGCGCTACAAGAGGCATTAGGACATGTGGACCAAGACGCCGCAGCCACCTCTGGCAAAGGCGATCCGTATCTAGTAAAATTAGGGGTCGATAGACAGCTCGAAAAACAGATCGAGGAAGAGAACTACCTGCACAGAGTAAGCGGGGCCAGTATTCTATACGAGTTCCATCGCTAACAGAACTAGGCCTATCTAAACTTGGAGGCATCTGGAAGAGAACTCGAGTCAATAGTGGTTGGTGAGATTCAGAAAGCCTATAACGTGCTTGCAGGCATCATGAAACGTGAGGCAGACCATGGATACGAGGCTGCCGAAAAATTGAGGGAGGGACCTCTTGCTATGGCCAAAGATCACGAGTGGAACATGTTTGTCACAGGCAACAATACCATGGTCGATCCTCGAGTTCCTCTCAGACAATATGGACAAATTACCTATGAAGGCAAGGAGCATCCCGCTGCAATCGAAGTCAAGAGTGGGATGTTAGAGAGAAAGAGCAAATATCTGAAAAACTACACTCCAGGATGGTACGTAAAGAATCTCGTGAATCTCAACAACTCACGTGCTAACTACCAACTAGGTACGTCCTTTCGCCGACTCATCTCCACGAATTCAAGTCTGCCGACCACATAAATTTCCAAGCACCCATTGTGTCACTGTATCTTCCTGAACAAAAGCTTGGTACTCACTCAGAACCTGGCTCTTCCTCTCATAAATTTATGCTCAAAGGCCGTCAAACTGGATCAATGCACCGTGGCCATAGCTGGATCTTCCGTGCCGAAACGTATGACACGATGCTAGCCTGGTACAACGACATCAAGGAACTCACTGAAAGGCGCGGCGAGGCCCGCAACGAGTTCGTCCGACGAACACACGCTAGGACACTGAGCTCGAGTAGCAAGAAAGCTCCAAGTATCGCCAGCGCTGAGTCTGGCATAGAAGAAGACGAGGCTGATCGAGTCCCCTTTTCTGGTGAACAGTCCGTCCGCGGTCAATCAATGGCCGAGGTGGTGGCCCCAGCTGCCATTGATGGTACCATTGACACGGACATTGTCGAGGACGAACAGTCCGAGGAAGGCTGGCGACCTCCCCAACGACCAAATCCAGGTGGCCGTTTCCCTTCTGACCTGAATGTGCAGCGAGGCTTACAGATGCCGATGTCGCCATCCAGTGGTGACAGCTTCGAAGAACAAGATAGGGATGTTATCGCTTCTGCTGGTGCTCTGCCTGGCAGTGCCTTGGCCTACGTGAATGAACCAGCAACTCAGCCGCATACGGATTTGCAACGTACTCAATATCAACCAGAGCAACCACAGCAACAGTATCAACAGTATCAACAACGTCAACCAGAACAACAATACCAAGCACAACAACCACAGCAACAATATCAACAACACCAACAGACATCGACATATCAATCGGGAAATGAACTGGCGGGGACTGCCGGAAGTGCCGCCTACATAGGCACTCAACCTGGCAATTCCAACTACACAGCCGTTGACAATTCACGTGCTGTGCCAACAGCATCAGGCGATTCAGCAGTCGAAACGAGAAGTACATATGGTGACTGGATGGCTCCTATAGCAACTGCAACAGTTCTCGGTGCGGCAGGCACCCACCTCTATGATCAGCACCAGCATGAACAAGAGCAGCAGCAACAGCAACAACAACAACAACAACGAGACCAGCAGCAGGCCAGCCACCAACACAATCCCCAAGCAGAAAATGTGGTCGACGAAATGGACTCTCCTAATGCCGCAATACCGTTAGCTGGTGGATCATCTGCTCCCATTCCCGTTGAAACAGCCGCGCCCATCGATGCTCCTACTGCTCCTCGGGCTATGAGAGAATCGGCTACAGACGAACCGATTGTAGCTAGGTCGCCAACGACCGAGTCGGCTAGAGGTGAAGTAGGTCCAACCGAGACAAGCAGAATGGAGCCGATCAGGTCTCAATCAGCCAGAACTGAGTCGACCATGAGCGATTCAACTAGCTCGGAGTCAACCAGGACTGGACCAATCAGAAATGGACCCGGAAGGATGGAGTCAACTAGGTCAGAAGCATTTCGGCCGGGGTCAACCAGGACCCAATCGTCTATATCGGAAGCAATCGAAGTTGGACCGGCAACGATAGTACCAATCGTTGCCAGGTCAGCCAGAATTGAACCAAACAGATCCGAGTCAGTCAGGTCGGAGACTGCCAGGATTGGAAATATGACAGATGAATCGGTTCAAACTGAGCCAATAACAACCCAGTCGTCAGCATTTGGACCAGAAATGACTGAGGTCGCTGAAGCTGTACCAATTATGGCTAAACCAACTATAGCCGATTCGATTAGAGACGAACAACCAACGACAAATCCTACAATGGCGAGACCAGCAAGGACCGAGTCGCCAATGCTTGGGCCGGCTAGATTTGAGCCGAATGTGGATAGACCAATTCTAAACGAAAGGGATATCACTGAGTCAACGCCGAGAGAGCCGATCACATCTGATTCGGATCCGGTTGAGTCAACTATGACTGAACCGACAGCTATCGACTCGACAATGCCTGAACCGGTGAACGAGACATACGCTCCACCGAAATCATTGGCACCTACTATGATGAGTTACTCAGCCTACGCCATACCCGATGATACTCCTACTGCCCCTCGCGCGATGAATGAGCCTACCACTAATGAATCATCTATGACTGAGTCTAATGCACCCCAATCAACGATGAATGAGCCGACTACTGCTGAAACAACCAACGAGTCATTACCTGCACCACAATCCTCACCACGTACTATGTTTAGCTTCGGTGCTCACGCACCAGTATCTGTACCAATGGTTAATAGTCGAGTCGGTACTGCAGAACCTTCAGCTTCCCAGATTTTGATCGCTGCTGGTATTGATCCGAATCCAGCACATACCTCAAACGCCTATTCTCTTGGACCAATGCCTGGTGTCAGCAGAAGCTTACCACGAGCTGATAACATACAAAACACAACTGTGGATACCAAAAGTGAACCCTTGGATACCACCACATCGAGCACAACCCTAGAAGCCAATGATGCAACAGCCGACACCGACACCGACCATGCAGGACATAGCAGGCCACACCCCAAGAGCAGTCAAAGTGTATCAACAATCAGTGATCTTCATATCCCTGGCGAGTTTCCCCAAACACCAGCCGTTGAGAAAGGAGGTTTTACTACACGCTACTAGGCGTGTTCATGGTAAGCTAGTGTTTCAATGATCGAAGACATGGATTGCATACGGAGGATTGTGTGGCCAGGATGGTAAGGACGGCTTAGATACCCTAATAGCATTCGTGAATAGCCAGGGAATTAAACCCAAAGCAAGGTGAATTGAAGTGAGGTAACGTCAGGAACAGCAGCAGTACATAGCTATGGATGGTAAACGACGATACAGTCGTTGATGTTGAATACAATACAATAATCATCACGTTATCTCCTTGACCATTGACACATATGTTACGTTTCGTTGTTATGATTAGGTACTTACCCCAAGTCCGAACGGTTATGACTGCTATGCTATTCCTTACCATTGTCCTTCCAAAACTGCACATCATGAGGAATTGACGACAGGTTAGAAGAATCCATAACTTTGCCTGTGAAGAGTCGAGGTAACTCAAGCCTTTCTGATATCTTAACTACAGTAGTAAAAGCGGTGCTAACAACACACACACACACACACACGACATAATGCCCCTTTGAAGAATGGAAGAAGTACTGTGTTGTGCTGGTAACGCTTGTCTGAGTACATGTACATGGACAGATAGAGTACATAGGTAGGTAGGTAGGTAAGTAGGTAGGTAGGTAGGTACTGTAGGTACTGTACATCGCGTCCATACACTGGTAATAGGTAAGGTAAGTAGGTAAGCAGGTATCTGCATATAAGGTGACGTTTGATGTACGGAGTTGATATATATATATACACACCCACAACACAGCGTATACAGTTATTTCAGCATGACACGACACGGGGAAGGATAGGACACTATCATCATACTACAACACAACACATTTTGTACAACGATCTCGTCAGTCATGCGTGTAACTACAATAACTACAAATCAATCGCCCCGACAACTTCTTAAACCGGAGTAGACGACCGTAGGTTGCAGAGGCATCGCATCACGATCATGTCTTTATTTCAGTTCAATGCCCTTCGATTTTGCGTTCGGAAGACAAGGGCAAGCTACTGTAAGTAAGGTAAGTAGCTCACATCACATCACATCACATCGCAAGCAGTGCAGTGCAGTGCAGAGGCATGGCATTTGTAGTACAAATTTGTGAGTCATGGACCGAAGAGACACAACACACTGGCATATTAACAACCACAACCACAACCACAACCAACATTGCCTGCCAGCCAACCAAAAAAAGACCACGCACACACGACGACGAACGATGTTGTTTGCAAATCCCCACATACACACTGAATTGTTTACACGATTTTCCGATTATCTCCCAACTTTGAATCCTACCCTACCTGATTAATCCCCTTTTGGACTATGACCCAGCAAATTATCAAGTCTACGTTTGGTTCCGTCTTGCATACTTTCCTCCTCCGTCGCGACAATGGATTGAGAACTGCAATACCGTTAATTTTGTTGTGAATTTCGTGGACAGGACTGGCGAATGGTATGTTGTGAACCGGTCGATAGTAAAAGGACAGAAAGGAGGATGGGTACGATTGAAGGTCGTTCGGTCATTCGAGAGGAAATAATGATCAGCGAAATGGTGGTTACGGGGTCTTCGAGATTGCGGAGCCTGGCAGCATCTGACTCTATCTTCGGCCGAATCTGTATAGTTGAGAGCTTCGTGTCAGCATGATATTCTTTCATTTAAAAATTTTTGGTGGAGTAATGGGTTGGCTTGAACGACTACCAAGGACGTACTTTTGTTTCTTCTCCGCAGGTTTGAGGATCTAAAGAGTTGTTAGCAAAGAGCAGATATACAGCTTCATCTTCACGTACCTGGAAAGAACACAACAAACTCTCATCGACACTCATCATAGCGCCGGCATTGTCGAACTCACCACAGTAATTGGGTGCGCTGAAGAGAGTGACCAATTGTCGTTTACTGAAGAATTCATACCCATCTTCAACAACTTGATGTGCTCGACAAATGAGATCCATATCATGTTTCTGCAAGAACCGTGAAACAACATCAGGCCCGAATGTGAAGGACACACCACGATCGTTTTCACTCCAGCCGGTAATATCCTTGTCGGGATCAGACCACAACAGATCGCATAGGAGACCACAATCAGGGATCTATCAGTGTTAGCATCATGTTGAAAGCGTTATTATATCAGCCGTCCACTCACATCAGTTGGTCGCATGACCCTACGTATCTGTTCCATGGAGTTCAAATCAGGGCTGAGACCACCATGCATGGTGAAGATCTTCTCATCAATGATGGCTGCAATAGGCAAGCAGTTGAAGCAGTCCGTAAATGTCTTCCATAACTTGATATTGTAACGTCTCTTGCATTCATCATAGAAGCCGTAGATTCGGTTGATGGAGGCGCATTCGTGGTTACCTCGTAGAATGAAGAAGTTTTCGGGATACTTGATCTTGTATGCAAGAAGAAGGCAGATGGTCTCGAGAGATTGCTTGCCTCGATCGACATAATCACCAAGGAAGAGGTAGTTTGCCTCGGGAGGAAATCCGCCATACTCGAAGAGTCGAAGCAAGTCGTAGTATTGCCCATGAATATCGCCGCAGATCTGAAAGGATTAGTATTTTGTATTTCTTCATGGTCTGTTGGGTGTGATACCTTGATAGGAGCCTCCAACTCCAGCAGTATAGGCTGAGAAATGAAGATCTCACGAGCCTTGGTACACAAATATCGGATTTCGGCCTCGAGCAATTGTACCTGCTTTCCTGGTCTGCTGCCTCTCACTTCCAAAAGCCTATCGATGACCGAATCCAGATCCACCTCATTTTGATCTGCCATTATTCTCTAAGCGGCCGTGGGCGACGAAGAAACGACGAAACGAGTACGAAACAACAACCCGCGAAGGGTGGTAGAAGGGGGTGTAAAGAATTTTCTGCCTTTGTTCGATTCGCACTATCCCTGAGAACTTCGCGGATTAGTATTTGACAGGGTTGTGTTGATGTTCGTACGACTGGACACTGACGCAAGACGTGAAGGAAGGTGTGGAGAAATGCTTACAATTTGTGCTAAATCTCGTCTGAAAGGCGCCTTGGTCTGCTCAAAGAGAGAGCGATATGGCACACCTCGAGCTCTATCTCCCTTTTACAGTGGTGTGACGCGTATGTGTGTGTAGCGCACTAGGTTTGTTGACTGAGCAGTGACAATTCTGTGGCACTCGACAGGCTAAGGAGGGGTTCGATAATTACACCGCGCTGGCGTCGTCGAGGTCGATAATCTTGGCGGTAGAAAGCGGTTATCTCTGGTCAGCTAGTACTGATGAAACTGGACGGTGAGTGCTATTGTGAGTGTTCAGTAGCAGTGGTAGAGTAAAGCGGGTGTTAAGTTTGCGCGGGACAAAAGCGCAGCACTCAATTCTTGCAAGAGAGAAGAGAGGGCTGAGCGGTGTATGGGGCTTGGCAACAAGTCGACACAAGTCGATCCAACGTGATCACAATGCGCTGCAGAAGCCCGTTTGATAGACGTGACTTAGTAGTACTTGTGACAGAATTTGAGTGCAACTTTGAACAGGAAGTCAACAGTGTGCGTATCAGAGTCAGTGAATTCTGCGACAGAAAAACACGGGCAGCAAGTAGCGATGTACTAGTAGTGGGCAAGACAATATTGACAGGCTACTGGCTAAGGGGAGGAATGTAAGCCAAATTCGCTTTTTTTAGAGTTTCAACATTGGCTGGGCCCAGCTCTATCTGGGTACCTGCCAACGCGACGAGTAAACATTGAGCTTCCTGTCACTGCCGACTGCCACAGTACTTCAGAAACCTATTCAGCCTATTCTTTTACCGTACAGGTGTCCAGAAATGAGGTTTTTGTGTGAAACAGTCGCCACAATCTGGTACACTGATTGTGCCGAGGGTCAGACAATGTCAGCCACAAATCGGCTTCAGCACTGTCCTGCGCGCAGTCGGCAAACAAGATAATACTGAATGAAATTTGCCCAGAAGTCTTCAACAGCATGGGTAAATGTCTCAAGCTTGGGAAAAGCCTTGTCTAGTGCTTTACACTGCTCTTTGTAAGGAAGTGAATACAAAGCATGGACAGGTAGGACGCTATTCGACCAACTGTAAGATAGTCAGTCTGTGTATAGTGAATAAAATACCCCTTCTCCATAAACATGCACCAAATCACGAACTATGTTGACATCAAAATTGCTCCTGAATGTTAATGCTACAGAGCAAAGTTGGCAAGCTTGCTGTACCAAGTATGAGCACTGGTTAGATAGAAGGTGCTTTCGTGAAACAGTTGTATTAACAATTACTATGGGTTAATGTTCGTAATATCTTCTTCACCTTGAACCACTTACACCTCTCAAGCTCTCTCAGCGTGTGCGTATCCCGTGGCGTTGCTCCCCTTCTTCCTGATCACATCCCCATCCAAACCCCGTTCCGTCTCTCCACTATATGTTCCTCTGCCAGCGTTCTCAATATCATCATTACCACCCTCGGCCAGCATCGTCTCATCTGTTCCAGCCTCTCGTCGGATCTTCGCCATCTCCTCTGTGCTTGGTGGGTCCCAGTGGCTACTCTTCATGGGGCTTACTCGTTCAAGATACATCGTGTCAATTTCCTCCAATGTGCGTCCTTGACCTTCAATTAAGAAGAAATACACAATCAAGCCACCCATAACGTTACACGCAGCGAAAACGTAGCCATATCGGAAGTCGATGGCCCCGGTGATGAAGGGACTGAAGAAGGCGATCAGGAAGTTCCAGAACCTAAGACAAGTCAGCATGGGGGTTTCAGATCAATCCGGCTGAGGCTGGACCCAAGACCGGGATAAGGAAAGCGGTACTTACCAATTTGAAGCTGTCGATAAAGCCATACCCTTGGCTCGATATCTCGATGGGAAAAGCTCAGAGATCAGAGCCCATACTTGAGGTCCCCAGGTTGTAGCGTAGCCGAGAATGAACAGACAAGCGAAGATGATCAATGCAATACCGGGTCCTGGCGTGTTTTCAGGATTCTTAAGATCCAACGCGAAGTGACCCACCGAAGCAAAAACCAGGAAGCAGACAACCATCCAAATACTGCCAGCAATGAGCGACTTCCTTCGACCGTAATGCTCAACCAGGTAAAGACCAATGAAGGTAACACCGAAGTTGACGCCGTTGAGGATGATCTGTGTGACAAACGAACTGATCTGTACGGATTTGAAGATGGTGGTACCATAGTAGAAGAAGTAATTGGCACCCGTGAGCTGTTGGAACATCTGCAGCGACATGCCCAGCGCCACCCGGTATGCGACCCTAGGAGCTCGAAACATGGAGACCATCTCGGAAATTGCGCCTCCCTTCACTTGACTCTCGCCTTTGAGTTTGGCTTCGATTTCCTCTAGTTGCGTGAAGATGGCGTAATGGTTGGGAGGAGCGCCGTAGACGCGGCACAATGTCTCCTTAGCCTCGTCTGTGCGACCCTTGCGATAGGCAAAACGTGGTGTTTCTGGGAAGAACAAAATGCCAATGCCGAGAATGAGTAAGAATGCCCAGCCAACACCAAGAACAATACGCCATGAAGCCGTGCTATTGGCCTGATGCGTATACGTGCCATAATTGAAACAGGCAGCCAAAAAGATTCCCAGAGTGATGAACAATTGGTAGGTACACACCAACGCTCCACGAATCCATGGTGGCGCCGTTTCAGCTTGGTACATTGGGACAAGCAACGACAAAGCACCAACACCCAACCCAGCAACTAAACGGCCGATCATGACTTGATACCACGCAGTCGAAGCAGAGATCTGAATGACGAAGCCAATGGCTATGATAGCGGACCACATTGAGATGGAGAGACGCCGACCAATACGGTCTGCGAGCGGTGCAGCGAGGAGGGCGCCGATGAGGGTACCGATTGAAAGGAGAGCAACGATCAGACCAGAACGAACATTGCTAAAAGCATATGTGCCGTCTGCTTGCCGCTCACCGAATCGTTGAAGAAAGTCAGGCATCTCAAGAAAGCCAGAAATCTGACCTGTGTCGTAACCAAAGCTGTGAGGACTTTAGTAAGCGGATTGACAAAGGGAGACGTTGAAAAGCCATACATCAAACCTCCCATAGAAACAAGCATAGCCATTGCAAACGACCTCCCCGACACTCTCTTGAGCGGGGAGTAGTCGAGACCAGCCAGCGAACCTCGCACATCTGTGCCTTTCTCACTGTTTGGATTATACTTGTCAAAGTTGACCGTCATGCCCCCACTGGACTTCTTCATGCCGGGCATACTTGATAAGATGGTTGATGCTGCTAAGCAAAAGCCAAAGTTCACGCGATGTTTAAGAGTGTTGTTGCACAGGAAGCATCGACATATTATGAATATAAAGTACCGGATTAGCTGCCCGTTAGCTCACAATGTAACAAACGACTCCTTCGCCAATGCAACCTATGAACAGCCATGGCATGGTAAAGGCACGAGGTCAGTGATATCATACCCAGGAAAATAACGTGCTGCTTTCCCCAGTGCAGGCCTACCTTTCGAGAAAACGTGGAGACGAGAACAAGTGGTGCTAAAGGTGGAGAGATACAAGTAAGAGGCTCCAAATATGCCTGTGCGGTGTTGGTCAGCATTGCTGCTCAGAGGTTATTACTCATATCAATGTAATTCGTCGATTGTCCGCAGTAACAAAGGTCAGTGATTCGCCGTTACAGCGGCCAAGTGTTCGACACCAGGAGACGATTCGTTCAAAGTGCTCTGTGATCCCTGTAAAGGACGATGTCGATCGCGAAAGTCAAAACATGGCCTGAGCTGACATCACCAAACCGAACCAAGCTCGTATTCCTTCTGCGCAGCCCTCAACGCCATTGACGTCGATCCTCGGATCTGTCCAACTCCTCGAAACCCCCGCCTTGCCTACTGTGCTAACATGCATACTGTACAGCCAACTTTCGTTGCGTCGATGTCTGGTTCTGCGCCTTGCGATCGTTCAAGCTCTCGTATAATACGGTACCTCAGGTTTAGTGGAGAAGAGGCCGCCTAGCATTGATACTTAGTTGTAGGCGTCGGGAATTTCGGCAGCAAGGGGCCAAGACACCTCACTCAAAGTGCTCGTAGAGGTGGCTATTGCAATCAAGTGCTCACAAGACTCGAAAAGCATATTTGGAAGAGAAATAGAGAGAGAAAGGAATAAAGAATCTGATATTGCACAAGGCTCCGTCTATGTTTAAACTCACCCCTTATCCTAAGATGCAATACTGTTCATGCCCCAACCTGCACACCTCGTCCACCCATACCTACCCCAGAATCCACTCTTCTTCCACCATTCATCGCAGTTCCCATCTCCCTCGCTCGTCTCGCAAACGCAGAAAAATCAATCTTCTTTCCTTTCTGAATCACCATATTCCCATCCTCATCTCGCGTCTTGGTATCACCCGCACTCGGCATGTTCTCTCCACTTACAATACACAGCACTGTCATCCCCTTCTCGTACCTGAGACCGTTCAACAATTTGGGCGTGATTAAGAAATACTGGCTGCCACCAACATCATCCCTACCTTCTGCTCGAGCTTTCTCCGCTGCAACGGCAAGATCAACCATGCGCCCGTGAACCATGCGCTCATTGGTCTGGTCCATGCCTTGATTGATCTCATCCACCAGACGGAATGGACTTCGAGACAAGGATTGCAGCGCCATGAGGTAGAAAATTGTACTCACTGCGCGCTCACCACCTGACTGTCGATGGCTGTCGAGTAGCTGTAACGGCTCGTTATTGCGAAACGTGACAGAAATGTGCACTGCCCAATTCGCAAAGTCAAGGCCATTTTCTATGCCGCCCATGTCCTCGGTGCAGTCAGCTACGTCCTCAGACGATGCTTTGTATACACCGACAGTGCCAGCACACCCGATACGTCGGAACGATTCTGCAAATGCTGCATCAATCTTCGCGACAACAGGGTCAATTTCACTTTCGAATTTTCCTCGTATCTCGGCGATAGCTGTCATGTAAGCCTCCTGCTCCTCGTTGAAGTCAACAAGCTTAGTACGAAGTCTTTCAATCTTCTTTGCTCGCTCCTCAAATTCTCGGATTGTGTTTGCAGCATCAGTACCACCGCCAGTGAGCTCGAGTCGGGCCTCCTCACTGTCCATCAATCCTTCAAGCTCCTGCTCAGTTTTGCTAGCGAGTTGAGCTATAAGATTGAGCAATCCCTCATCGCCAGTCTCCGCTTGTAGCTTCTCGGCCTGTTCTTTAATTGCCTTGACCTCAGCCATGAGCGCTTGGGCTTGCTTAGTCGCAGCACTGGCTTCCTTAGTGGCCTGCTCGAGGTCTTTCACCTTTCTCTCCAAAGTGTCCCGAACTTCCTGGTTCATCCGCTTCAGGTTCTCGTTGTCGTTGTCCGCCTCAATGAGTGTTACTTCAGCTTCGAGAAGCTTAGAATTACACTGCTTGAGTGCGTTCACTGCCTCAGCAAATCGAAGAACAATTTCAGCTTGATCAAAGATGTAGTCGTCCCTCTCTCTGAGAATCTCAGAGCACCGCTCTCTCACCCGAGAAAAGTTGACTTCACAATGTTGCATCTTCTCCTCTGCTTGCGTGATTTTAGTGGCCAGGCCATTCCATGCAGTCATAGCATTCTGGTAGTCTTCCTTCTCTTTGGTCAACTTCTTTCTGGCTTGTTCCTCTTCCTCTATTTCTTCTCTGACATGCTTTCCTTGCTGTTTGATATCCTCCATAGCTTCGTGGGCACTAGCTATGTCGTGGTTTGCCGATCGGATTTCTTGCTCAATTTGTCCTCGTCGACCGCTGTCTACAGGCCGATCTGTCCAAACACGAGGTTGCCTGATATTTCGAATCTGTGCAGACACACCCGCCGCTCCATATTCAGCTCGACGTGTGAAACGCACGGATCTGTCACCAGCGATGTAACTCTTGAGTACAGAACTCGAAATCGCATCGTGTTGTTCTTGCGTCACATCCTTCGATGCGATACCACATTGATGTAAGTATCGTTCTTGACACAACATCGCCAAGACTTGAGGCGGCCCTGTGAGGCAGTCAAGCGCCCATTGCTCAAGTCCCAGATCACGAAGTTGACTATCGCTTATTGGTGGTTGGAAATTTGACAGATTGTCGATCGAACATACTCGAAGAGACACATCGTGCAACTTCTGCCTATGCGTCAACTCTTCCTGTAGAATCTTGAAATCCTCTTTGCATTGAGCAGTAATGACTTTGAGATCATTACCTTGGGTTAATGATTCTAATGCCTTGGCCATTCGTGGATCTTTAACCGTAACTGTTACAGCTGGCGGCCCGAAGACCTCCTTTTTGAATCGTTGCTGATTCGCCTTGACCCATTGCCATGCTCGATGAGTATGGTTGGACAACTCTTCCAGCCTTGTGTCTCGTTGGCCTTCTTGTGTTGACAAGCTGTTGAGCTTGTCCTCTAATTCTTTTTTCTTGGCCAGCATAGATTTGCCTTGAGCCTGTAATGGGCCAAGTTTCATCTTCAAGTCGTCGAGTTTCTGAGTCAATTCGCGAACTCGATCTTTATGCTGCTGTATTTGCTGATTCGCAGCCCTGGTATCGTATGGCTCAGGTTCATTTTCTTTCTGGGCTTTGTAGTTGGCAACCAGTTGTTTCTGACGTCCCCATTCCTGCTTGTCCTTCTTTGCACTGTTCTGTTCCGCTGTATTTCGTTGCTCGCACTCTTGCTGTTTTGTTGCAAGCACCTCAATTTCCTTTTCAAGTCTTTTGCATTCATACTCAGCTTGTTTGACTTCCATCTTGTGTTGCTCTCGGTTTCGTCTTGCAGCCTCCGTATATTGCTGCTTCTCATTGACCTTACGCAACGCAGGCGCAATTTCAGCTTTCAGTTGGTCTGTTTCAACTACCAACTCTGTTTTCCTTCTTCGCAGCTCACTAGCTCTGTTCTTCGTTTCTTGGTATCTGGGTATGGGCAGGCACATCTTCAACCATTCCATCCTCTGTTGTATATCTCTCCTCTCTCGAAGTCGATCAACTTCTGACTGCTGACCGGCTTGTCTCTTCTCAAGATTCTCCAGGTTGTCTCGATCACCTTTATTATGAGCCATTGAATCTGTCTGCCGCTCTCTGAGCTGTCTCAAGTCTGCATGGTATTTAAGGGCAATCGGATCAGCAGCTGCATCGAGCGTTGCAGTCAGCAGTTGCACAGGCGTCATCTGCGCAAATTCAACAACTCGATCTTGGGGTAGAAACTGGCAAAGATTATCGCATTTGATATTGAAATCGTTCTTTGCCATATCCTGAACAGCTTTATTGCTCGTCTTGTTTCCGTTAACCCAGAATTCAGACTTGTTGGTGTCTTTCTTGATGGTCCGAACGATCACAGGGTTCCTGTCCGACCTACTTGGTCCAGTGGTGGCTCTTTGAAGCTCGATCTCGACTGTAGCTTCCTTGCATCCATGTTTGACAAATTCTGCAGGGTCTTTTGCTCTCCCAAGCACAGAAGGGGAATATCCTAAACCTAAACATATCGCACACACCAGCGTACTCTTTCCAGTGCCATTAGGTCCAATGACCATGTTCAGATTCGGTCCAGGATAAAATTCTGCAGCGGTGTACGTGACAAAGTTGGTCAACTTCACTCGTACGATTGCACCCGGCTGGTGCTTGGGCTTCGAGGCCAGAACAGTTGACCCACTGTTTCGTGCTTCAACATTTCTCGTCCCTGCCGACTTTTTCGGTCGTGGCGCATTTTCTTGATCGGGGGACACAGCGTCCGGTTCAGTACTAGCACTCAGTCGCATGCGCTTTCGGTTGTTCAGGGCGGCGGAAAGAGGTACTGTTTCGCGTGAACGGTCGTCTTCATCTTCGGACTCTGCGATCCTGCTTCTACGACCATTGAGCCGAGCCATGATACCGAGGAGCAGTTGCGTGTAATCAAGTTATTTTTCCATGACAGGCATGTGACGTTGCGGCCATATGTAGGTGGTGTTAAGGGTGTGCAATGCTTAGTGGCAGGCACGACGCGTACTTAGACGCGTAAGTCACATGACCATTTTAAGTGATCAAGCTGACGGGAACCTGCATAGTAGGAGCTGACTGTAGATACTCCTTAGTTTTTGCACATGAACACTACATGGTCAAGTTTCGCTGCCAAAGCCATACTGTACACTCTCTCTAACCTGGTTATGACATCAACAACAGGAGACAATCAGGTCACAGAAGATCGGGCATAAAGGATAATATAATATACCAATTCATGATACATTTGTAGATACAATTTACCTGTGTCGAGGAATTAAAGCTAATTGTGCTCCTTGTTCCACTCAGCCCAACCAACCCAACATGTGATTTCACAATTTAAGAACACCTGCCGAAGATACGCCTGAGCTACGATGTGGCCGAAATCCCAGCTGGAAACGTGACGGCCATGGAAGACCATTTTAAAACATAATTGTTCAGTGGTGGGTATCATTTCATTCATAACATGAGAAGGTGAAAACGACGAACAAAGCCTTTTCTAGTAGAGGCGGCCCCTTGGCACAGCCAAGAAGATTGCTATCACGAGTCAGCTTAAAAACGAAAATCAGCATCATAAGGACGAACTTACCAGTCAAGATGGCACCACCAACAAATCCGGTAATAATAGCCTGCAGGAAGATGGTGTCCTGGATTTGTCTCAGGGCTGGCTCCTGAATCCAGACTTGACGGTCAAAGATCTTCCGGATAACATTTCTTCTATCGTATGAGGCCACCCATGGCTCGTCTTCGTAGCTGTTAGTGGAACCCAGGCTGTCGAATGATCCTTTCTTGAGGTCGTAGTCATTGGATGATGTATCATCGCTGGCAAAGAGTTCCCATGGTCGGAGATGTCGGTGGTGCATACCATGAAGCACAACACACATACCCTTCCACCCAGCGAACAGTGTTGCAATACCGATAAAGAAGGCAAGGAACGCGAAAGTTCGCCAGCCCCGACTAGCGCCACTGAGAGTGATGAGAATTGCGAAAATGATGCCACCCACTATACCACCGATACCAAGACCCTGTGCGAACGTTTGTCGAGGAGGATTGCCATTGCAAATTGTCCATCGAATGAAGTTAGGATGAGCTTGCTGTCGTAGAGATGCCTCAACTGTTGCAGCGACATGTTTGAATGCCGATGGGTGAGTGGTAGTGGAGAGCGCTTTGAGCAGTGCTGTCCTCTCCTTGTCAGACAGATTCAAGTTTCGCACGCTTCCATCAGCAACGTAAATGGCAATGATGCGAGAAACCTCCTCTCTGAATGGCTGAATCGTGAATGGTTGGTGTGCGCCAACTTCTTCGAATGCATTCGCACTTCTCTTTTGATGATTGACCATGCCATCGCCGAGAGTTGAGGTGTCCTCGGTCCAGCCTACTGTAGACAGCGCTATACTTTCTCGTCCTTCATTGTTGGGAGTTTGAGGGGGTGTGTTGAACGGGTTAGGAGTATCAACAGTCTTTTTGGTCTTTGGGTCGAAATCCGTGCCTTTAAAGATCTGAGCAGCCTGGCCGTTAAGTTTCTTTTCGTTCATGGCCTCATGGCGAGCATGTTGAGCTTGCTCCGACGTCCATTCTGGAGCAAGAGCTCGCGTCGCCTCTGGGAGTTCGGACCACCTCTTTACGTAGTCGCGGTACCACAAGAAAAATTGAAGATTTTCAGCGTCGTGCTCAATATACACCAAGAAATCCATAAACTCCCGGGTAGTGACGGGCTGCCGAGTACGTCAGCAAGCGCATAACAATCGGATCATCAATACTCACTGGACATGTTCCTCCACTGATAATTCTGTCAAAGGAAAGCGCATCTGGAATGCCGTATGGGCACGAAGAACCCTCGCTATATGATCCAGTGGTGGTGGTTTTTTCAGTGTCTACCGATTCTCGAGAGACATGAGCTGGGCGACGATATGACAATGAGAGAACCATCTTGACGATATAGATCGTAAGTTAAGGGATTCTCGGAGGGCCAGAAGAACGGTGGTGGGAATGGATGAAGTCGATGTCGATCTTGGGGGCAAGGAACGGACTTATTATGCACAAGGTCGGGAGAGCAATTGAAGGTCGAAGGAATTGTGATCAGCCGGAGTGGGCACCAACGCCGAATCCTTACTGGGCAGGTATGATGGATTAAGCGAACCAGGCTTGCGATCAACGCCGCCAGAGCGTCGGAGACCCCCACAACTGGAGTCCACTGGAGCTTCAACCAGGGCACGAATCCGCAAACCAAGTGACGGGCCAAGAAAACTTTAGTGGAAGAGATATCGTTGGACTTCTACTGTATTAATGGATTATAGAGACAGATCGTTCTGTCAGTTCTTGCAAAGCTCCAATAACCACAACGGTTAGTGATCAATGGCCCTTGCAAGCCTACGTGAGTGATATGCAAGCAGAAACATGAGTACCGACCTAGCCTGAGCTGTCTCTGGTGTAAGCGACCTTGGTTTCAATAGCAGCGTCGGCCTAACCGTAAGGCACTTCACCATCAGGGTACTGTACATGTATGAAGCAGGGGGTATTGATCGCAGACACAAACCGAGTGTGTTGTGCATATGCCCCTGGTTGCTTTGGGCAAAACCTCCTGGTGGGTTTCGACAGAACCGAGTCGCCAGAAAGCCGGCCTGTGCTGCTCGCTACACAAGCAGCTTGGCAAGCTCCTCTTTCCGAGTGAGAACAGACTCAACCCAAGTCGGAAGAAGGTTGCCACCCTGCAAGCCCCAATTCAGACGTGATCGGCTCGGCGGATCTGTCCACTAAATATGCAGCTAATGAATACCTAGGCAACAAATCGCTTCCTTTCTGTGAAATGACGTTCAAGGCTTGAGACTTGAGTGGACCTGGTTTTTCATAAGAAACCACCATATATTGACGTATGATTAGAATCATTTCCCAAGAACCTCTCTAGAGATTGATTGTAGAAGTCTTAGCTATCCTCGATGCAGCTTTATCTCACTGCTCGATACTTGATACGGTAGAGAAGAACAGCCGTTAAGACTCAACAGGCATTGGTATTATGGACCGTCGGGGATGCTAGTGACGGGTCATTCTGGAGCATCTAGCGGCCATGCAGTCAGTGGCTTTCGGCAATGATCGTTGGTTTGGGGTTCATCAGCCAGTGAGATCTCAAGAGTCAGCGAAAAAGGTTAACCCAATATTCGGATGCTGCGTTTTGTGGCACAAACGAGCACTGTACTATTTCAGAACGTGGTGGGCCTGTACTCCGTACAGTGCTGTAGTATGCTGTTGTTTGACAGTTGCAGCACATTTTGGTCAAATTGTCTGCATGATAGCAGCAAGGGTTGTTTGAAAGAGCACTCTGGTACAGTATGCGGTGGTCGCAACGGGATCGCCGATAGGCTGACTTCAGCATCAATGACTGCCTTGATCTGAAATAATTGGTTGCGCTTTAAATCCAGCTTGAAACCCAGATGTGCACTCAAAATCGAATGCTTGGCAAGTCATCAGAGTGTGTTGCTTGGCCGCTGGGTGTGGGTGTGCCTGGTGGTTCCCCATACCAAGTACAGATCGTTGAATGTCACCGTTAACATTCCGTACCTTATGTGCATAGAGTTCCGGATGTGGGAGCTCACAGGCTCTGTTTGCAAGACCGGTACGATAGCCAGATGCCGGTGGTTCCTGGAACGTAAATGCACCTTAACAAATCTTTCCTCGTATACGTTGCTCGGCTACCTGTATGTGGCGCCTAGAGGATTTCAATGCAGTTTAAACCACTCTGTTCTTTCACTGTCCGTCCGGCCTGGCACAGTATGTGATCCTGTTCAACGTAGAGTCCTGCTCACACGAGTCTTGATTTCCCCTTCACGCAGAAACCACATGTAGTATACTAAAGGATAATGGTTGCGTGTTGGTCAGACACGATGAACTCAAGCAAGTACTTTAGCTATGGTATAGCTCTGTTAATTTCACAATGGCTATCAGGCCGTTGAGGGGCACTAAAGTTGTTGATCACTTGCTATTTTGGAAGGTACTATCACACTGATCAACCATTGGGCGAGTTTCACTTTTTGGTATCGTCAAACTAGTGCTTGGTCCGGTGCAGATCATGCACCGCCGTTTCACGCCTACTGTACAAGTACGCTAGATGTTCAACCCACATTCGCAAAGTTCCTTGTTCGTGAGGTTGGTCTCAGACCATGAACACTTGCCGTGCTTGCTGGTACTATGTGACCCTAAGTCCAGCCTTGGAGGGGAGAGCCGAGAAAGAAAGTAGACCAGTACAGAACTGTATATGAATTCGCAGATGAAGAGGGTTGTGTACGGACCGACACTTCCATGTCCCATTCCAGGTCTCCGGTTCACTGTCCTTCTGTGGCTGTACGGTACTCCTTTCCTTGCTAAGGATTCTATACACAAACGGGACTGACTTCACCTTCGCGTTCAGATCCATTGGCCTGTCCACACTTTACTCGACGACCTTGACCTCCTCCCAAACACCGACCCTCTTCTCTCTAAGGTCTCCTTGCCTGTGCCGGTTCCTTCACTCTCATTCTTCCTAAGACTGCCATCTTTGTCGAGAAACTCAAATCCTCCTTGTCCTTCCTTCTTCGCATGGCTATAGTTCGAGCCTGGACTCAGAAGATGACTTGCACGTTTCCAGGCATTCTTAGTATTGTTGCCTAAAGTGTTGAACATAGCTCGTGGACTCAATGGTGACACGCGTTCATGGGATGCGAGCCGCGGACTTGTTGTGACAAGTGAATGTGTCATAATCGGCTTGCGTAAGACTGGCTTGAGAGGTGCCGGCACAAGAGAGGATGGTGGCTGCTGTGGACGATATTGAGGCTGTTGGATTGAACCGAAGCCGGGTGTAAGCGAAGATGGATGTGCTGTTGATGGATCTCTAACTCCAACGGAATGGGCAGTATTCGTACTCTTTTGTGAGTGAGATCGTGGCAATGGTGGTGTATGTGGCGGTGTGGTGCTGGACACAGCAAGTCCTATCCATGATGGCCGCGACCTTGCACTCTCAGTTGTTGATTTCATTCTCTCCAAAGGTATGCTAGGTATTGTTGGTGTTGCTGACAGTGTTGGATTGCTTCTGTTCTTCTCCTGTAGACTCTTCTGTAGCATTTTACTTCGTGTTTGTTCCATTGACTGGTTTCCCAGCTGCGAGGTTTTTGGTGAAGACGAGGATGATTTCCGGCGTTTGAAGCTGAAAGTCGCTTTCAAGCTCTTCTTTTCCTTTCCGTTCCTAAGATACAACAACCATATAAAGAAGCCGACGAAGCCAACTGCTGCCATTGAGCCGAAAGTTGCTCCTGCGACTTTGCCAGCTGGAGCTCCTGCCTCAATTTGCTTGCTGGCGTTGCTGGTTGCTGACAGAGTAGAGGGTGTTGTCTTCGATGTCGATGCTGGAGATAACAAGTTAGAGCTTATTGACAGAATTGATGAGCTAGACAGGGTAGATGTGTGTGACGAATTCGAAATGGAAGAGAACAACGGAACGTAAGAAGAAGAGGAAGTAGTAGCAATGGTTGAAGTCCTGGTTGTGCTTGTCATCGTATGCGTGATACGATTTGTGCTGGTGCTAGTGACTGTGGTAGTGTGGGTCAAGTCTGGACGGCCTTCCGTCAGCGAATTTGACCATGCACGATTCGATTGCGGTGGCAATACCCCATCTCTCAATTCTGGCGAAGACACAGTTCCAGTGAAGGGGGAAATTGTAGGGAGGCTCACAACGGGAAATGGCATACCTGCTGTAGCTGCCAACGCAGCATTTGTCGTGAAACTCCCATCCAAATCTATCAGCGGCCCTGTACTCAATACGGTGGCCTTCGTGCTCGTAACTTGGGCGGCGGAAAACAGAGTCTTGGTAATGGTAATTGTTGGTGAGCCATTTGCGCCGTAGCTAAGTAAGTCCCCGAATGGCACTGCGAGCACACAATCAGCGATACTGTTCCGTGTAACCTCAATGTAAGTCTCGGAATACTGACCATCCTGTGGTTGGCGGCGGCCAAGTTCTAGACGAATGTATCTTCGCGCCTGTTGAGTTTCGGTGCCGAAAGCAAGTATTTCGGACATTGTCAAGCTTGCGAGTTCGTGCAGAAGGAAGAGAAGAGTCAGATAATTAGATAGTACCTTGAGCCTTTGCTAGATCAAGGTACCTCACTGTAGGTCCGGTTTCGAGACTTGCGCAAGCTACACGTATCCGAAGAAAGGTATGCGGTAAGGGCTTTGATCTGGAAAACCGAGTGATTATCATTGTGAGTGGTGGACAATGAACAGCGCTACTAAGTCCCAGAGCTTCATAGAATAACATGTATGAAAGCAGCCTTGTGCTCATGGTTTCGTGCTGTTGTAGCTGTGTTGGATAACCGGAAAGAACCAGAGCGGCTTTGTGAGGAGCATGGTGCACAAGCCATCTTCCGCGACCGAGCTTGCCAAGAAATGAAGGAGTTGAAAACGGTCGTCTGTGCAATAGAATAAGTATAGTTCTTAAATTAGGGCATGGAAGACAGCAAGTTAGTGTCGTCTGTGCACTTCCGCACTGGCGCTCGGCCACAAGGTGCTTTATGCTACTGAGCAAATGCATGTTGGGAAGCAGTGAAGTGAAGTCCAGCTCAAGATGGGCGGCACGGTATGAAATGAAACGAAATATCAAAAAGTGATTGATTCCATATATGTTCTAGTATTGGCATCTCAATCATCCGGCAGAGCACCTGAGAACGGAGCGAACCTCATTCGATGTGCCTACTCAGCTATTAATGACCTTGCTCAAGCATCTATTGGGGAGAACTCACAAATGGTAATTTTGGTAACACCACCGCCATCAGAGCCAGGAAATTTATGATGAAATAAGTTAGATCGTAGTGAGTGTAGTGAGTGCTCAGTAAAAACAGCACAATGGGTACGGTCAAAAGAAACTTCTTGGCCGGGGTGTATTGATCGCCGTTGTCAATCTGCTCCCACATGTTCAAGTGATCGTATGCGCCGGCATTGAATTCGAAGGGAACTCCCCGAACCCAGTGGAACATCAGGTAAGAGCCAGTCATATAGGTTATGTTGGTCAGTGTCCAGGATATTTCCTGTGTTACACCAGGTATAATGTCAAACAATATCTTGAGGCCGAGGATGATTACTGGGTGTATCGTCCATGCGCCTATTCACCATTAGATTTTGAACATTCTTTTCGTCTTTCCCGCGCACCTTTTGAGTTGACCCACTGTGAATTCAGGTTGGGATTGACAGCTTGATCGCTGATCTGTTCGGCAGACTCGGGAGGCTCCTGGTATATTATACTGCTCGATCTCCGCCGCCGGCCAGACTTTACAGTGCTCATGTTTGAGTTGGTAGGAGGGGCAAGTTTGACATCAGCTTGAAATGAGATTGTTCGATGGAGGGTGGTTTGAGATGTCATGAAGTCGACCACCAACGGAGGCAAGGTGGAAGGAGGAAGTAGCGGACAGAACTTTAGGCTACCGGATTTTATCAGCACTGTTGACCCCTTCGTTCGCAGGTTCGTATATACCAGTCACTGCTAATCTTCGTGAAACACCAATACTTCTGAGGAGCCGTGCTGCAAGATCGCGAATTATTCCGAGAAAGTTAACGCCAGATCAACATCCGGTGACAGTGACCTCCTAAGGAAGGAAGAATACTTCACAGATGCACAGGGTGGCAGAAATAGAATAGTGTGAGATGTTGTATATGTGGTGCAGTGAGATGGTCAATCGTGGACAAGGCATGATTTTGAAGAAGGGGACATACGTAGCACTTGCAGCAGGGCACATGGTACTCCGTACTGTACAGCGAGTTGGCCGAACTCGTTATAGTTAGCCTCATCAAACCCTGGCCACCCGCAAGTTCAAGTTCACAGTGATGGTGACGCTCTCAAGCTTTTTCTCGAATTCACGTCGAATGGCTTGCGAGAACACCTACTATACTATAGAAGGCGCTTCACAGCGTTTTACATAGCAAGCGCATCATGAATATATTTGCCTTGCATTGTTACTCTTCTCTAAGTAATGCCACGCGCTCCGAAGGGTTTGCTCGAATCTGATTCACGAACATCCTCAGTTGGAGTGAAGAAGTCTTCTGCAAGCACCCGAAGGCCGCATCTGGCTTCTGACAAACGTCGCCAGAGAAACTACAGTACGGTAGGTGAAAGACATCACACAGACTTCATTCCGTCTGGTGGGTTCTTTTCTTCTCCTGCTGCTGCTCTACCTCCCACCTTACTGTCTTCATCCACAGATCTTGAAGCTCAATCTACAGCCAGTATGTTCGGGTCCAAATTAGGCACAAATAGACTGAGGTCGGGATTTCCAGTGGCAAGAAGAACGCAACGAAGTGGCTCACATCCAGGTACACCTTCCGACAGCGCAGCCTCGAGTCCTGAAGTCAATACCGCCAACGAAATCTATGACCTAACGACAGAGGATGATGATGGTGGCATGATTTTGAATGTAGAAGGTGGTGACCCTGCGCCGATCGTTATATCAGATGATGAGGACTCGGAACAAACGGAAGACGAGGATGATGATGGGGAACACGGCGACGACGATGGTATTGAAGAATTGAAAGATCGGGAAGGATCACACGTGAAATCTCGCACACTTGATGACGATCTGGAGGAAGGTGAAGAGCGAGAAAACGTGATTCCTACAGATGCTACAAAGATGGATGTAAGTCAGGAGCGCGATGCTACTGCTACAGATACGGAAGACATCCCTTTTGTCATCGATACCAATCCGTCAGCGCCCGCGCAAGTCTGTCTGAAGGATTTGAACCCCGACCAACTTGAAGCCCAGATACGCTACGCCTTTTGGCACCTCGAACGACATGGGATTGATCTCGCTCGCCCTGCGAGATGTCTACACTGTCAAGGCGAAGGTCACATTGATGAAAAATGTCCTCAGAAAACTTGTACACATTGTAACGCGTATACCGACCACGAGTCCGCTCTTTGCCCAACGATCCAACGATGCCACAGATGCCGAGAGCAAGGACACATGAAACGCGACTGCACTGGCATGAAGAATACAACCAAGCCATGTGACTTGTGCTCCTTGCCTGGTCATCAGGAAGAGGAGTGTCCACTGAAGCACTACATACATATCAAGGTTCCACTTTCTGAAAAGGTGAATTTATGGATTTCATGCTGTGCTTGTGGCAGTAGGGCACACTTAGTTGGTGACTGCCCTGACATACCTCGAGAACAAGCCGCCCGGTGGTCCCTCAGAAGTTTCGACTCATCTCAAATTGTTAACCTTAGCATCCAGACCGGCATTAACAAGCTAGAAAAGGAAGCAGAGAACCGCAACATGAGACCTACTGGAATGAAAATTAAAGGGCGGGCAGGTATGCACCACGCTGATGCAGGTAGACGAGATGAAAGCGATAGCGACGATCTTGATTTCTTTAGTCATCCTCCCATCTCTCGAGATGCAAGACCAGACCCGTACCGACCTCAATCAAACCAACGCCAAGAACGGTTCGATCGTTTCAACCCTCCAGCTAGAACAGATGCATACCGTCCTCCCAGAAATGGCTTCTACTCTACGGATTCGTTCGGCCGTCCGAGATCACGCTCCCCAGCTTCATCTCGATACAATGACTACCCACGCCGACGTTCTCCCTCATTCGATCGTTCCTCCATAGACTCATGGAGACCGGGCAATAGTTTCACCCAGCCAAATACTCGACGAGGCCAGTCTCCATCACGAGCACAACAACGAGGAAGACCTGCACAAACGGTGCCGAAGTCAGGAGTGCCAATTCAGCTTCCCACTCGCAAGGGCTCAAATACTAGCATGAGAGATGCAAGTGCCGGTGGTCAGTCGAACTCATCGTTCAGACCTCCTGCACAAGGTGGAAATCAAGGTTCCTCGAATGGTGGTGGTGGAGGAGGATCACAAACCAAAGGCCAAAGAAGATCGCTAACTAGAAAGCAGCGGAGACAAGCACGACCTCGAGATCGAGATAAGTGACGTGTCATATCTACGGCTTCTGGTTGATCCTAGGAAGGTTAGTTCTCGTCTTGCCTAAGTAGCAGGATTGAGTGTATAATCACTACCTAGCCTAAGGCAAAACATGTGGACGAATAAGCACTAAATCACAGGTCGACATGAGGCAAGGACTGCAACACGAGGTTTGGAGTACGATATAGTTATTTTCGAGCTCTATACATCAGCATTGAAATCTTGCACTGCTAGTAAGATAATCATCGATCCCACCTACCTTATAGGTACGAACAAGAACAAGCCTGAACCACTGCAATATACATATACTTGAGAATTAACCTTCAATCCTTCCACACCAATTGACGTAGAACCTCATCCACCACTGTACAGCAATCACAGTAGAAACAGTAATAGCAAGCTTTCCCTACAGTAAATATACCTTGCACAATCCACAGCCTCGCTCCACACAGCCCGTCAGCATCATAGTCACCATTACCACCACTCCTCCCCGTCATCAGAACACTATTCTTCCAAAACGTAACTCCCAACTAAACTCCATCACACCACAGAGCAGACTTACCTGCAGTGGCGCTCCAACAATCTCGTATTCCATCTACTTACGTTCAGAAGTACATACCCAGCTCAAGGCACAGAAGTACAAACTGAGCTACGTAGGATACGTAGACAGGGAGAAGTCCTCTAGAGTAGGCAGTCGTGTTATTCAAGGCAAGGTAGGGGTTGCTCTCAGCTTTACTTGTGCTGTCTTGGTTCGTTTTGTGTTTTTGGCCCAGATGGATTGTTTTTGTCGTCGTTTGTTGGTTGGAAAAGGGGTTTTGGGTGTTTTGGTAGGTGGGTGGTTAGTTGCTGGTGCTTGAGACGGAGGGATATGATGGGTATGGTGTGACGGTGCGGTGAGAATCGAGATGTAGGTAGAGCTGTGGGGATGGGGGAGCTGAGGGATGGCAAGGGTGCGGGATCAGATCTCCTCTGCTGTTTACAATAAAATCCATCACGAAGCTAGCTGGGTACGTGGTGGGAAAGAGGTAGCTACCTCTGGTGTTAATGTAATAGAGTGCTTCAAGGCGTAGCCGTCAGTCAGCAAAACACAACTAATCCAAATCAACGCGACTGCAAAGAAGCTTTGACACCTTAGCACAGGGCAAGCCCTGCCTCCGTGTTTCATGATTTCGCACATCGCGTGTTCCAATACCTCAAACAACCATCACACAACAAGCGACCACCCAGAAAAAAGGGACCCTAGGTAATCACCGCCTCCTCCCGTCCCTCCGTCTCTCGTTATGCCTCAAATTATAGCCATACATACTTTCGCCTGGCTGGATACTCGACCCACCCCACGATGACGACGACGACAACGTGTCATCGACAACTACACCAGCGTGTCTTCAAGCTCTGCCCTGCGAACCAGGAGGCATTAGAGTCCTACCTGGTCTCGACGGTGGTTCGTGCCTTCCTTGAGGCGTTCGTGGTGTACTGCCGATTGAGCCTCCATGTGGTGTGAAGAAGTGCTCCTCGACCCCGTTGACTCTGGACCGCGGAGCCCTCCTCCTCTCCCCTCCACTTGCCTCTGGGTTCCGGACACGACCATCATTTTCACTCCTAGTCAGCTCCTTCCTTCTACCACCACCGGCACACCCATCACCCTCACAACCACGCCCAAATTCCCCCCTCTCCATCCGCCTCTCCCGACACCTCACCAACTCCTCCCACTCCAACCCATGCCTACACCCCAAACACCCCACCAACCCCACAACATCCCTCTCCCACCCCCTCAACCCCCTCATCTTCCGCAACACCATTTTATCCCTCGGCGACTGATACCACAACTCATCATCACGCTCCTTCCACTTCAGTCTTTCTCCTACCGTCCACCCACTCATATCCGGCTTCTCTCCCTCTTCCACCGGCCCAGGGAGCGGATCAAGTGGCCCATAATGTCGCACACCGAGATCTGATAACGTGATATTGAAAATACGTGTTAGACGGGATATGGTATCGCGTTTATCTGTCGCGGAGTCGGAGTCGTGGGGGATCGATTCGATGAGGTGTTGGAGCCAGTGGATTATATCGGTGCGGGAGGCGGTGGTGAGGGATGTGATTGTTGGGGGGGCCGGGGCAGAGGGGGTTTGGACAGGCGAGGATTGGGGGGCCGCGGGGGAGCATGTTGTTGTTGACGAGGGTTGTTGAGGAGGTTTGAGATGCGCGGTTACTACTGGGGGTTTGTGGGTGGTGGTGGTGGGAGGGCATGGTTGATGTGTGTGTTCGAGATTGAGTTTTAGTGGATGAGATGTGGTTGTGGTTGTGTTCAGAGTTGTGGATTCTGTTTGAATTGTGTTTCTGTTGTCGGATTTGCTAGTAGGGACGCATGTGGATGGAGAGGTAGTAGAGACGATTGGCCCAACGAGGATGAGAAAAGACTTTTTGTGCTCGCAGGAACGCAATTCTGAGGAATGGGTGATGTTTTGGAAGACGACGATAAGGTACGTTTGAGCTTCCGTGTATGCGTCTTGTCAACATGAGAAGACGTACGTACAATATATGTTATAAAGAACAAATTCTCTGGTTTGTACAAGCGAAAACACCACGAAAGGGGTGTGGATTGCTGTCACAACTCTCAAGCAGGGTAGCGAGGTAACCACTTTTGAAGAGAAGTAAAAATTGATTTTGTTGCTCTAGATCCTGGGTATCATCGCACCATCTTTAGCAACTGAAATATAGCAGCACATTGTGAAACTGCCGTCAATCATGCAAAATTAGCATGCCACATCTACTTGACCTCCAAGTTCTCGACATCTGGCAATCCACGTATAGCAGTTAACGTCTTCTTAACTTCTGTCACTAGGTCAGCCATGTCAATCAGGATGCCTTCCTTGCTTGGGTCTGTGTCATCAGTCAAGCCCATGACCTTGATTTTGACCTTTCCCTCCTTCATTTCTTCCTGACCTAATATCACACCAATAGGAGCCCCAACTTGCTCAGCCTTCTTGAACTGATCAGGTAATTTAGCTTTCGCCTTGTGCGTGTATTCTGCACTCAGGCCAGCATTGCGTAACGTAGTAGCAACTTCCATCCGCTGTGCTGCAGCTCCGTCAAACTCCTTACCACCAAATGCCATCACATACACATCTGGTGATTGAGATGTGACATAGCTGAATTTCTCACCCTTTTCAATTCGAGACTTTGTTATACTAAATAGTCGATCAACACCAAATGACACACCAACACATGGCACTTCTGCTTTTTCTCGAAATCTGCCGACAAGATTGTCGTAACGTCCACCAGCGGCAACGGATCCAACTCCAACTGTTGGGTCATTCGAGCGGTCTTCATCTTCGTCGGCCACTTGTTTAGCTTTCTTCTCGGTCTTCTTCTCGTCGGACTCTTTTGTTGTGCCATTCGTCAGGTGTTTCGGCCTCGAGCCTTCTGTGATGACTTCGTAGATGATGCCCGTGTAATAATCCAAGCCTCTCGCAAGACTTAGATCGAAGGAGATTGCGTCTAGTGCTTTCATAGCTTTGAGATACGTTATGAGTGTGCGGAATTGTGTTATGCCCTCCTTCGCCTTCCCGTTGGCCATCAATTTCTCGTCCTTCTCTAGTGTTTCGAGCATTTCAATAGCGCTCTGAGAATCACCCTTACCACCTTTCATTGTAACGTACTGCTCTATTCGATCTGCGACCTCGCCGTCCAAACCCTTCGTCTCTACCATCTCTTTTCGCACCTCTTCCCATGGCATCTTGTCGAGTTTATCCACAGCACTCGATATTGCTCTCGTTTTGTCGGCGGGCACTCCGCATACCTCGAACATGCCGTCCAGTATTCGTCGGTCATTGATTTTGATAGTGTATTGTCCGTGCCACTCAAGTGCTTCGAAAACCTCCACCATTGTAGCAACGACCTCACTGTCCATCATCATGGGGTCGCTTGGTCCTGCAAAGTCAATATCACACTGCCAGAACTCCCTCATACGGCCCTTGGCAATGGCCGGTTGATCTCTTCGGTAGACCTTTGCAATGTGAAATCTCTTGTAGCTCTTGATGTTCGCGTTCATGGCCAGCCATCGTGCAAAAGGGACAGTCAAGTCATATCGTAGCGAGAGAAGTTCACCACCCTGGTCGGCGACATCGTATATGAGTTTCGAATCTTCGCCGTATTTGCCCTTGAGAACGTCTTGCAGCTCAAAGACTGGGGTATCCAACTTTTTAGCTCCGTGTTTTCTGAACACAGTTGATATCTGACGAAGGATATCGTCAAGGAGGCCGACATCGTCGCCTGACCAGTCGCGTGTTCCCTTTGGATTCTTGAGCTGTTGGCCCTTACCCTTGTCTTTAGGCATGGTTGTGGTAGAGCAAAGGCGTGTAGAGATGGAGGGAGTTTGCAAGACTTTGAGGAGGGTTGTGCAGGTAATGTTTTGCAGAGAAGTACGCCGTACTGCTGAGCAAAACGCGCGAGAAAAGAGGTTCATGCAATCGTGGATAGGGTTCTCCCCGAAAATGACTCGACACTGAACAATTTTGTCCCGCAGTGGAAAGTCGGCAGGAGAGAATGACGGTAGGGCGAGCAAACTATACAAACATGACCAGCATCACCTGAAGACATGGACCGAGCAATGGTCAAGAACGACGGGAAGTGTCTTAGTAGCAAGGTAGGTATCAAGAGAGATGTTCAATTGGAGTGTAAGGAACGAATGTAATATCAACTATCTACTTCCATCATGACGACCGAATCTCGCCTACCAGGTGCTGGTGCCTTGCATATGACCAGGACTATGACCATCTCGATGCGGACTACGAAGACCAGTACCAATGATTCCCACAGCGGCTGGACTGTGATTGTTCTTGCCTCTACTAGAGCCACTACCCTGCCGCCCATTGATACCGATTCCAACGTCGAAATCCATGGTATTAGGCATTGGGGGAATTGGATCCGGGTCGTCGAAATCACCAGACATGCCGCTCATGGCACCAGTGGATTGGTTTGTACTAGATCTTGGGCGACGGGTATCGCTCGGAATTGACTTCGCAAGACTTTGGAATGGTGAAGCTTGAGGATCAGGAACGAAAGTAGAAGGTTGCATGTTGCCGAACAGGAATGCTCGTGAATGCTGAGGGCCAGCACCCGGAAGCTCACCTTCAGGAGTCAATGGTCCATTTGCTGCAAGCATTGCATTCCTTTGTTGCCCCTCGAACTTGTCGATTTCACGGTAGAGACTCATGTTCTGCATGCGGACCCCCGTCATTTGAGCATCCATATCCCTGATCCGTTGCTGCCAATCGAGTTCTTGTCGTTGCTGATCCTTCTCACGGGTAGCGGATTCTACTGCTCTTCTCTCCCTTTCACTTAGATTCTGAATGTTGGCTTGCATGAGTCGTTCCTGCTCGGCTGCAAGTTTCGCATTTCTGGCTGTGAGTCTCTCCTTCCGTCCCATAGTTGTAGTCAATTCATTCTTGACAACGTTCAGGTCTTGACTTAGCGTAGACTTGGCTTCGGACAACGATTCGTTCGCCTCCGTGAGTCTGTGGTTATGTTCTTCAAACAAGCCCTTCTTCTCGTCGTACTCCACCAAGTCCTCCTCAGGAATGGTCTCCAATTCCTCCAGCTGCGCGTTGATGATATTTGCAGCTTCCTCATGCTGGCGGCTACTTCGTTCGGCCTGCAGGAGCTTCTGTCGTAGTTTGTGGTCGTCACCTCCGAATTTCAGCTTGTTCTGCTGGGCTTCCATTTCTCTATCTATTTTTGCAAGAGCATTCTTCTGATTTCGGCGATTTTTGTTCCGTCTGTTGGTGACATCTTCACGGGTGCGTTCTGCTGTCTGGATTGAGGTCTTCAGTGTTGTCGTTGGAGAATTTGGTCGTGATGATTGGCGTGCTGCTGCTGGCGCAGTCGTATTCGGCTGGTCTTTGTCTTCCAAAGCTGGTGTCCTTATCATGATCGATGCGATAAGCTGGTTGCCGTCGATCTGGATGAAAGAGCATTGATAACTGCAGTCGGGTGCGAGGCCTGCAACACTACCGATCCACTTGTTAGGAAATCCATCATCGCACACATCATCGTCCATGAAATCCATAGTTACAGAGTGCCAACGTGCTTTATTAATCCGCACGTAGAACGGTTTCAAGCTTTCGCACTGGGTTGAACTGCGTGAACTCTGCACGAGAGCGCAGTGCCCAGCCTCGAAATGTATTGTCGAAGGTTCTACACCTGTGATCCAGATACACCCGTTTGATTCAGTGCGTGTCAAATCATCGATAGCAGATACAGTATTCGTCTTTTCTTTCTTGTGCTCGACGTCTCGCAGAACGTGGACCTTCGTGCTCGCTAGCGCAGCCCAAAATGGCTGACGGCTTCGAACCTGGTTTGCTTGTCGTCGCCGTTTCTTGGCGCTTACCAATTTGTCCTTCGACTCTTTGAACGTGGGTGTTGGGGGAGGCGGATAATCACCACCGGGAGACGCGGCGGTATTGAAAAGAGAGTCCTGGGCAGAAGGCTCCAGCACGGTTGTGTTGCCGGAGAAAAAGTCGGCCTCGACTCGCTTCGCCGGTTTTGTTGATGAAGAAGTCCCTGCAACTCGGCGCCGGACAAAGGCCATCAGAGCCTGGCTTATGATATGTATTGCGAAGAGACTTCGTATCTTGGAAGGAGGACCAGGACTGGTACCAAAATCGGATTCTGATGGTAAATATTTCGTAAATCCGACAAGTCGAGAATGATCCAAAAAGCTCACCGGAAATATGTTTGTCTGCACAAAGTGTCTCAAGCCACGGCTACGTGCAGAATGCAGAAGCAGCACGAGCAGGAAACAAAATGTTTGCACACTACCACTTTTCCCAGAGTTTCCACTGCCGAGCGTGATAGCGATCTGAATCTGAGCAAGGTCGAGTGCGAAACTCTGGGCCCAACTCCATAGACA